>JAJOOS010005672.1:0-52014 GCA_029582725.1 Solanum chiquidenum
CAACTGGAACAACTTTTTTTTAGGATTTATATTAATATATTATGTCCATGTAATTGTGGCATGACTAATATTTTTAAAAATATTTTAATTATCTAAAACAATTTGTTTGTTCCAGTTGGTGCACCAGTCCAAGATTTGATCACTAATGACGCGGACGACAAGATTATTAGTCAAAAAAATTAAATGATCTTTTAAAAAAAAAAAAAGATAGACATTTTTTTAGGATTTATATTAATATATTATGTCCATGTAATTGTGGCATGACTAGTATTTTTAAAAATATTTTAATTATCTAAAACAATTTGTTTTTTTGGAAAAAAACTATAGAAAATAGAAATTACTAGATTTTAAAAAAAAATATTTTTTGGATCTTGAAAAGATATATTGTTTTGATTTGGATAAATTATGGGGAAAAATTAATAGAGGTGGATTTTTATTTCATTGAATAAGAAAATGACACATAATAAGTATTTAAAAAAAGAAGAGAGAGGGTTGTTAGTTGTAAGGGTATAAGCGAACAAAAAGGTGGATGGAAGGGTAATTTTAGACCCAAAAGATGAGTAAAAGGGTATTTTTAGACCAAAAGATGGATGGAGGGTATTTTTAGACCTTTTCCTGTACTTCAGGGGTATTTTTGGCCCTTTTCCCTATTATTATTATTTTTCCATCTCTAATTACGAAGTAAAAGAAAAAAAAATCAAACAATATAATATACACTTTCTGTATCACCATTAATGTATATCCAAAGTAAAAAATTATAATATTATTGAAGAAAGTTGAGTTTTTTTAAAATAAAATAAAAAAGTAAATCTATAAGCTTCTTAGAAGTTGTCTAATTGAGTACTTATTTAAAGGGAAACGAATAACACCTTTAAATTCCTTGATCCTTCCTTTGTAGACAGAGTGGGTAAGTATTCTTTATCTATAATATGAGATCTCGGATTTGAGTCTCCATCTCTCAAATACAAAATCGTTTTTGTAGGGGAATATTTTACCCCAATGTGAGATTTTTTGGCGCGGACATGGATGGAAAACAAAAAAAAAACAATGAAATTGTTTGTCATCTAAAAAGTGGTTAAAAAAGTTTAGGTAATTATGGTAATTCCATGTTTCAATTTATTTGTAGTATTCTTTTTAGTCGGTTTAATAAAGAATATTTTTTTGACAATTCTTTAATTTCAACTCTTCACGTGACACTTTTAAGACACGAGCACATTTTGCTATATTCTATATAACTTTAGCTTAAGATTACAATATTAAAAAATATTTTTTATTTTCTTAAACTCCGTTTCAAGTTAAAACCGGCAAATAAATTGAAACTGCGAGAGAGAGTATATTTGACTTTCTAAAACAAATAAGTTAACAATATCTTAAGCTGATGATTCGTTTAGTTTTTAACTTGTATGACTTTTGAGTTGAGATCATTGACGTTCGATCAGCGTTCAGAGCTCCAACAAATTGATTTCTAATTAATTTAATTCTTGCTTTGAAGTATGAACCTTCTTTTTTTTCTTTT
The DNA here is from genome assembly GCA_029582725.1 of Solanum chiquidenum. Classification (NCBI taxonomy): domain Eukaryota; kingdom Viridiplantae; phylum Streptophyta; class Magnoliopsida; order Solanales; family Solanaceae; genus Solanum; species Solanum chiquidenum. The sequence continues at coordinate 1,517 of JAJOOS010005672.1, forward strand.
ATTTTTGTGGTAGGGTCAACTGTAGTATATAATTAAAATTTTGTTGCCCAATTGATAGATAAGTTAGCATATCTTTTTCTGGAAAAAAATTGCTACTTGGTTTTTATAAGTGAAACTTATTTTCTTTTTGTTAGGGAGTGTCCTTTTATTATTTTCTACTGATGCTGACAAAATTTATATAACATTATTCACATGTTGATAGCTAATTAATGAATTTAATTGTAATGTCAACAACTATATAAATGTAATGGATATGAACATAATATACTATTTTTAATTTCAGAATGATTCAAAGTATTTGACACACTTATACTGGAATTTTATCCTTCAACTTCATTTTAACTATTCAATTATGGTTTTGAAAACACAAGTAGGTTGCCACGTCAGGTAACTCGTCTTACGTAATGTCCACGTGGCACCACATCAGAAAATAAATGCCCATTGGATCAATAGTTCAATGTTTGTAACATTGGCATAAACATCAAGCTATTACAGTGCCTTGGAATTGAATAAACTGGAAATCTCATTTCCATTTTATCAGCAATATATATTCAGCTGACATATTTCTGAACTGTAATGTTGATTAACATCGTCTCAGTACCACAACTATGTACATTATTCACGCTTCAATATTCTTCATCCGCTTGCGTTGATCTAGTAATAGGAATTGACCATCTTCCTAGATGCGCTGTGTAGTTTATGCAACGGATAACACCTGTCCCCGAGGGTCCATCAGGAAAATCGATAACACTAATACTTCCTGCATTGAGATGAAACGATCCCAACCATTCCTTTGTCAGATTTAGACAGTGTCCCATCATCGCGATATGAAGTGCAGGATGGCCAACAGCAATGACTACATTGTCTTGGTCAGATCCTTTTGATAGTTCATACAATATATGTTTCCATGATTTCCCAGATTGGTCCCATAAAGATGTTGTGACGTCGTCTTCCAATCTATTTAACCAATCAGATGAAACATTTTGCAATCCTGATGCATCCTGCAGAGGAAACGGAGAAAATTTAAGTATGAAAATCATCAAATATTTCAAACTAGAACGCGAGAAATAGTACAAGTTGAAACACTATCTTATGCAAGATTTAGTCAGAGCAAATCAAGAAGAATATTTTACGACTTTAGCTTCAGAAATTTAAATTTTCCAATCTCAATGCATCCTTATATTGTTATCTTAAGAATGTTTTTTTTTTGGAAAATGATTATCTTAAGAATGTTTTGCACACAACCTCTAAGTAAATTCATCAACTTGTTTCAGTTTAGGAAATCAGTAACATGTTTGTTACCTTCTTTGATTGTGTAAAAATACTTTCAACATCTAGATCTGGTATCTGCTTCGTTTCCACATAGCGTGGGATACAGTCAGCTCCAAGGCAGTCAGCAGCTTCTTGAACCTATAAAATTCAGTATAAATGTTTGTGTTAAGAAAACTAATGCTCTTAATATAAAAGACTGTCAATCGACATACTATCTGAGTGGTCATACTTTGGTGATTGTGTCAGCTGTCTCTATAGATGCCATTTTAGTTCCACTGACTACGGTATTCACTTTCAGATCAAGAAGCAGCTCTGCTATTTTCTGAGCCTGTCATCCATTTTAATAAATCCTGTAAGGTAGTGACACCCACGAAATGAAGCTGAATGCTACTATAGAAACGAGAACCATCTTACCTGTATATTTCCAAGCATGTTCAAGGGGCCATTTCCAGTATACGGCATACTACTACTCTGTACAAATTTCAACTTCCATGAGAAAAGAGCAGAAAATGGTCAAAGCAACAGATAAGGATACCCAAATGACAATGAGCAGTTTGAACAGCTTGCCAACATGCTAAACAGAATTGGGGATAAAAACCTGAAAGCTAAGGCGAGGACAGATCAGAATTTATACAGTAGATGGCAACATGCCTGAGTACTCCCCTACCTCCATGCCTAATCTACGAATGGAAAGCCAAGTTTACCAGGCAGGGAAACATTCATAAGGTGCATAAACCCCAATCTCAATTTCCAATGTCTCTGAGGATATCCATTTAGAAGCATTATGGACACATCCAAGATTAGCCAACCAACCAGCACGGTTTTTTTGTTCTTCTCTTTTACTTAATCTATGTGAAAGTAACCTCTGACATCCTATATCATCCTTCTCTTTCTTTATGCTCAGGTTGATAAATTACTGCTTTATCATCCAAGATAGGATTTCATTTATGTTGAAATCCTCAAGCAGAAAATATGATCGGCGGACGTAAAATCATTGTGTCAATCTAGGGGTGGGCATAAATACCGGAAAACCAAAAAACCGAACCGAACCGAACTAATTTGGTTTTTCGGTTCGGTGTCGATGTTATTTTTTCGGAAGTTCAGTTCTTCGGTTTGGTGTTCGGTGTAAGGGTCTCAAAACTTCGGTGCACCGAAAAACCGAACTTTTATTTTAAAAAAATTATAAATTAATTAATTTTTTTAAATATATATATGGGCATTCTCTTAACTAAAAATTAAAAATTCAATCAACAATTAAATCATTCATGAACAAATCAAAGTAACACCAAATGTACAATTCAATAGTTAACTTGAAATATTAATTTCCAAGAGAAACTCAAACATATTTCTACCAATGTACATTATGTAAAGGAACCATCTTCATACTTGTTACAATGTTCTTGATAAAGACAAATATAGTCCTTTAGTTAGCACAATAAGTGTTCCACGGTAATCCGCATCATTCCTTAACATAGTTTTAAATCTCTAAGTATCTTATACTTTATCCTTATTTTATTTTTCATTCACACCGAAAAACCAATTTAAAAACACCGAACTAAACCGAACCGAATTAGTTTGGTTTAATATACGGTGCACACTTTTCTAAAACCGAAAAACCAAACTGAAGTTTGATAAAACCTAACCGAATAACCGAACGCCCACCCCTAGACTCACTGTCATCCATATCTCTTACCATAAGCTAAAAGTACAGTTATTTGTAGTTCTGAAAGTACTTCTAAGATAAACTAAATATCATGAAGTTAAAAAGTGGAAGCCATAAATTTTTTATTGATTAGAGAGGAAACTGCAGTCCCTTGCGAGTCGAAGTTCCTAAAGACATTGCAAAGGTGGACGAACTCTAGTATGTTCAAAGCTCAACAGTACATTCTCCACCTCTAGAAAATTTATGTGATCTCAAGTTAGGGTCACTGGAATGGTTAGTATATAGCCTTTCTTCATATTAATTTATCCATTCATCAATTGTATATAAGGATGGCATCTTCAAGAATGATCGCATGAGAGGATGATAGAATGGATAGATAAGGTTCTTCTATCAGCTAAAAGCCAAAATCCTAGTACCAAATGAATGTGTAGCACTCAAACTAGTCTTTGACCAAAAATTATATGAGAGGTTTGCAGATTCATACTTCAAGAAGGATCAAACGGACTCTTTTCAGAAAATATCCATGCTTTCAACTTTGTTTTGTTCTCACATAAGAAAAAATAAATCCCGAGCATTAGCTGCTGTTTCTGGGTCATAGTCTCATATACTACCTTTTTTTATGCCACATATATGATAATCAAGGAGCTAATATGTCTGTTTACGGTCCATTGCCTACTGCATACCTCTAGGTCACTCTCTGATACTCCATGGCAAACAAGTACGATCCGCTTACTAGTTTTTCTGCCTGCAGAACTTCCCCCTGCTACAGGTGATCCTGGGGTCTGCATTATCCAAAATTAAGCCACAGCAGAAAGATAATAAGATATATGACAAACCAGAGTCTTGAAATTCAAACTCCAGATAAAGCCATAAAGAACAAAGATTGCATCAAGTAGTTGAAAAAAAAAAATGAATCAAAAGAAGATTGAACCTACAAGTCATGTGTTGACCTTGATTATCTGAAAATCAAATGAAATCTGACAGCCTCTAGTGTTGAGAGCCTAATTAGACTATGGGATTAAAACGAGTCTAATGGAGCAATATGGATAGAGGATTCATATTTAGCAGAGTAAACTAGTTTATGATTTGAGGCATGACTGTTGTTGTTGTTGTACATTCTTGCATTCAGATAGAGTGCTGGACCAATCATTGTATATAAATGAATATTATTACAGCATTAGAAACTTTCTGAAAGAAAGATATTTTAGGCTGAATTTCCTTGTCTAAGCCAGCAGTTTTTCAGATCACCAAATCTGTATGTCACAACGAAGATATAGCAGAGAATTTTCCTTTTCTAGATACCTTTATTTATAATCATTTAATACCTAAGACTGAGTAAAAGTGTTACTGGATACCTGATTTAAACGATTAAGGCAGATATTTGGGGTTCCGCCCTCAGGTTGTGGAGTAAAGTCCAGCACACTAACGCCGCAATTGCTCTGAAGTAGAATCCTGAAGTACTCAGTTCCTAATCCTGATGATGGTGAAACAAATATAAAAGATAGGACCAGACTGCTAGCAGATGTTAGAAACCTTAAATTAAACTAGTTACATTAAGTAAAGCATACCAATGGCTGTTGCAACGAGAGCCTGATTAACTGCATTATGAGCAACTACTAGAACAGACTTGCTTTCATGGACCAAGATTTTGTCCCAGCAGCTTTTAGCACGAGCCCACAATTCTCTGACTGGATAGTGACCGTCAATAATGAAATTTGGTGCATCTATTTGCCATTGACGAAAAGCTTCACCATATTTAGCTTTTCCTTCATGCTTCAGGAGGCCCTAGAACAGATATATGTTTCCACAACAGGAATACCATTAGATTCGGACGCATAGTCCTGTCAGTCACACTGAAGCATGAGTCGTCCACATGCAAACAGACAACAAGAATAGCGTTTGCCATATTCACAGATTTCAAGTCCAAGAGGAAATCAAAGAGAAGAGGTGTAAACTACAACTGACTTGGAATGAGTATAGGTCAATTTCCCTCATGTCAGAATCAGTAATGATCTCCTCTTCACGAGCACCCCATATTATCTCAGCTGTCCTCTTTGAGCGACGCAGTGGACTGGAACATGCAGGCTACCTCTGTCAATCATTTTAGAAACATAAAAATGAATAGCAAGAGACTCTTTTTCTCTACATGCATCAGCTAAAAGTGAAATTATCATACAATTTATGGTTACAGATTATTAAGTACATACTACTTGAAACCCTTTAACTTCTATCCAGTATTTAAGATCAAGGTTAAGTCAATAATTGAAATTATCAGGTTGACTGGTGATTGTGCTCTAAGTCAATAAAACTACAAAATGTACCTTTAACAAAGCAAGGCTTCTAAATGAGAGCTTGATTCGGTTCTGGATACCTTTAATCGATTATGTCCTGTTTTCCAAGGTTATTAATTATCACATTAAGCATGCACCTTCACAAAACTAAAAAATCAAGATACATGTCTTCAGATATGCTTAGGAGTTAGGACATACAAAAGTCAACAATGGCCAAGCAACCCAAAATTACTCTTCTAGAAGTGTCCATGCTTCAGAATCAACATACTACGCCTTAGTAGTTGCAACAAATTCCATTCCTTAAGTTGCAACCAGAAATTTACAAGCCGATTAGGTGCTACTCCAAATCAGAAAAAGTTCTCTTCATGTCAATAAAACCAAGGCTCTTAACAAATGAAGGGGCTACTGATTCTTTCCCTAGTCAAGAAAACCTACTACACTAGCTGTATTATTCATTAAATATCCTAATGCTTATTAGGATTTCCATTTGATTGCTCTGAAAATTTTGAAACTAGGAAATACTAAAATTAATAAGTGAAGAAAGAACTTATTTTCATCTCCTTAATGAAAATTTCAGGGATTTAACACAAATGGAAACATAACTCCGCTTGTGTGAGCTCGTTCACATTGCTGGGCCCAACCCCATATACATCCTACTCCCTCTAGACCCACTTGTGAGATTACAGTGGATTTGTTGTTGTTGACACAAGTGGAACCATGTCAGATCAATCAAACCAGTCCATCAGACAACCTACAAAGCTTGTCACTTTTCCTCTGCCCTAATTGAAAGAAACTCGTTTTTTAATGACCGTGGGGTTCGAGCCAACTTTTGCGCACCTCAACTAATTCCACGGCATACTTGACACCTCCCACCAGCAGCATGTAAATCCTGAGTTTCTTGTATTGTCAATTGATACCACTTTTTTACTGGTTCCTACTTGTGCAAGTGCCTATTAGACAGAGTTAACTCAGCTATAGTCCTATCCCAAATTCCCAATACATAAAGCACTTCAATCGTAAATTCGGTAAAATAAACATAAATCTCTCACGAAAATTTAAGAGGGAAATAAAAAAACTAGGAATAAAACCTTGAAAAGCAGATATCGAAGGAGTCATCAATAAGCATTTGTCGAGAAGTTTCAGCTTGAGATTCTCCTTTAGAGGTGAGAACTGAGAAATCGGAGCTTCCCTGAATCCGACCCTCCGCATTCCACGTGCTTTGCCCGTGCCTCACCAGCACCACCCTCTTCGCCCCCTTTATCGCCGGAAATTCCAAACCCTTTAAACCCACAGATTCCTTCCGCCCCTCTGATGATTTATCGATTTCTTGAGCAACACTTGAAGAGCGTACAATTGTAAATAAGGGTCTGTTTGGATTGTGAAAAGGCAAATTCTTGGGTAGTTTTGGGTTGAAGAAAGAGCTTGCAGCTATGGAGTACATACTGTAAATTTCTTCGATTTTTTTCTTCTATTACTGAAAATGGTAATTCCCTCTAATATTTTTGGCGCTAAAAGACGATGGAATTTTTAGTACTCCTATTATTTATGTGGTTACCGTTTGGTTTGGATCGATAAAATCAACTATAGCAACAAAGGATCAGAAGAAGCCAAAGACCGACACGTGTTAATTATTTTTATTTTTATTTCCAAAAACCAAAATTTGTTTTTTTTTTGGAAAATAAAGTTTAAATTTGCCATAAGATTATGTAAAACTAGGTAACTTCGCACGGGATTGATCTCTTTTATTAAGTTTACATATGAATATTCAGTAATATTCGTATTTTCGATACATACTCTACATTGTCAATAACATTTTATCTTAAGGCAAAACATTTTTTCGAAATCTTAAAGTGTTATAAAAATATAAGCATAAACTAATGACGGTAAAAAAACATATCAGTATCTGTAATAATAGAATGAAACAGAAAGGAAAAAATTGAGCCTACTGAATGCAAAGTGTTACCTTAAAGAAATTATTCCCCTCTAGTACCCGAGGTTTGAAGGGATGGATTCTCTCAGGATAGAACTATTATATTCGCCAGTGTATTGATACAAATACAAGGTGTAGTAAGCCACTCAATATGAGCAAAGTACACGAATATTTATTTGTGCAGAAAAAGAAGAAGTTTAGAATTTTCGTTGTTTTAAAATGAGAGAAAATCCCTCTATTTATAGACAACAAAGGTTAGTGTCAGCAAATGTTTATTGTGCTTTATTGGAAATGTCACAACTTTTTGGAAATGTTACAACCCTTTGAAAAGGTAACAACCTTTCATAAAAGTCACAACTTTTCATAAAAGTCGCAACTCTTCATAGAAGTCACAACTTTTCATTTAAGTCACAACCCTTCATAAAAGTCACAACTTTTCATAAAAGTCTCAACGTTTCATGAAAGTGGAAGGTTAGTTTTGAAAATAAATAAATTTTAAAAAGAATCATGTTTTGTGGTGGCGCCACGTAGGCGGGCCTAATGTTCTTTTTTATATATATATGATTATCTAGTTTTATCTTTCATTGATAGTTAGAATCAAACGACCAACGAGAGTTATAGTGAAAAAGTTAGTACTTTTCATTCTTAATTAGAAGTTTTTAATTTGAAAACTCTTGAGATAATCATCTTTGTTAGGAAGTGTTATACTCTTAATGTGAAACTTTTTTATACAAATTCAAATTGAATTGAACTTTAATGTAGATACGAAACATCAAATGAATTGATATCGTTATAAATTAACTCACCTATGCTCTTATTTATATTTCGCCTAAAAATAACTTACAACGGGTTTATATTTCGCCAAATGTTTTTAGTGTGAATTGGATGTCCATTTACATAAGCCATAAACACCCAATAATGCATCCTATATAGTACATATATAGTGTCCACCAATTTAACATAGAGGCAATCATCACATGATAAAATCGTGGGACTATATTGGATCTTTTTATGATTTCGATTTTGGTTAAAGGGTTCAAAATATGAAGAAAAAAGAAACAAATATTTAAATAAGTCAAAAGGTGATCAATATCTATTCCTATATTATATATATAAATAATGTAATTTTTCATCGAAAAAGATTTGAGTGAATCCCTTTGATCATATATGGCTCCACGCATGTTAGCTACCATGTGAAGATGTCCAACTACTTTTAAGTACTTTGATGTAGAGAATTCACTATCGAGTAAATGATACTGATATCATTCTATGTTAACATTATAAAATCGTGGTTTCACCTTCCTCTTTTACTAGGTAAAATAGGTTTGTTACTAAGCATAATTATAGTCATAACACTTTTAAAATGATTAACCTTCTTAAAGTTATAGTAATACTATTCATATCAATTTGCGCATACACCTTTCAAGCACACGTATGAAATAATATTGTCTGAATTTTTTTTTATGTGATATCATTTTTATTGAAATTCAAAACATGACAAAGAAAAAGGGTTGTTCGAGACTTTGGCATAAGCAAAGGAATCAATTTAAGCAATAAAATCATTATGCATATGATTCCTCTAGGAAAAATCTTTTTTGCCAGAAAATTTGGTTAGAATAATATTTTATTTAGCAGAAAATTTGGCTAGAAAATTTAAAAAATTATAATATTTTTTTTATTTTAAAATAAACTGATCTTTTTTCTATTTTTTAGTTAAAATATATCAAAGTTAAAAGGGTAAAAATCCTATCTATAAATTTAACCTGCATGCACACTCTTCAAAATCAAATTTAATTTTAGAGCTAATAAAACGTGACATGAGAATAGGCCTACTTGCGTACTGCCAATTTATGTTTTTATCAAAAATTCTAAATTTTATAAACTCCGTGTTAAAGGAAGTATCGATAGGGGAGTGCATGGTACGGAGCAAAATATTTTTTCTGAAATGTCTTTTTATATTTGGCGTCTGATTGGATAAAATTTTGAAAAATTATGAAAGTCGATATTAACAAGTTTTATAAATGACATTTTATGTTTATTGTATCATTCTCACTCACCCAAGGCCCCAAATTCTACCATTTGACTATCCCACCCTTACCACCCCCGGCCCGAGGCCCCACTTTTCATCCCCTCCCACTCCTATAATATTTTGATAGATTACATATACGTGCTTTTAAGATAACATATTTTGCTTACTTATCAAGCACTAGAAAATAAGTAAGAAATCAATTTATTTTTCAAAAAAAAAATTTCATGAAAAATGTTCTTCGTATACCTAATCACACCGCTCATTTTATGTCCAATAAGAGAAAATTTAAATACAAAATTTACTTGTTATCCTTATTTGCTAGATATTTCTTTTAGAATTAAACACTATTAAAAAGAAATAGTTATTTAATATAAGGCTATAGTTGAAAACAATTACTCCGTATTATTATTTGTCTTGAAATTCTAAAGCAATACTTATTTTGAGACGAAGGAAATAAGCGACAAGATCATGAAAAAATTCTTAAATGCTTTCTGAATTTTAAATAGACAATTTCCACGTGCTCCATAGACTTGTAATTTTAACTTATATTATACGAAAGAAAAAGGATACTACTTAGACTTTTGACAAAAAAAGTGTCAATTAAAAAACTAAGCAAGCTCCTAGAAGTTGTGTCCAGGTCAATTTGATCCAAAGCTTTGTTGAAATTTAATGTTATTTTTGACCCAATTGGACACGTTTTGGAACATTTTTATTTATAATAAATAAATACTATATGTTAAAGAGCCTCTTCATCAAAAGAATGTTCCAAGAAAAGGAAAGGAAACTGCAACGTGACCAAACAATACAATTTTGACTGCTAAGGAAATTTCAACAATCATTTAACAACTCTTAACCACCTTTTTTTTTTTTACTAATCTGACAAAAAACATGTACTGTGAAAATTAATAAAATACAGAACTTAATAATACACGTTGTGCGATACACATATTTTCAATTAATTCTAATATGTATCGCTTAGAAATCATTTAAGGAATAGATGTGCTCTAATAAAATAAAAAATTATATTCAAAACTTGAAATCAAAATCTGTTACGAATATCATTTAGATTTTTAATAAATACAAGGTTCCATACGACACATCAACTAAATTTTGTGCATAGACAAGCATATATATACATAAAATATAATCCACACATCAAAACCTAATGTACAATATATCATTATTATCACCATCGTCCATCTGGTAAGTTCGATTAGGTGGGACAACAAAGATTATGGTGTTAAATCATCATATATAATATCAAGACTCCTAAATAGTTAGTGAATCAAAGAGTCCTAATTAATCATAACATTTAATAATTAGTGTCACTAATTACATAGTATTAGGGGTGATGGAGATTGGGCCTAGCTAGCTAGGTGTGCCATTTGGTTGTAGGTAAGAGTATATAAGAAAAATTAAGCCACACATCAAATTAAGGCACTATATCTAGTTTCAATCATATAGTGATAGTTTGAGGTTTTATAATAGATATGTGTGAATATACTTTTTATTATTTGCGTGAATATAGTTAGATAAAAATATTCTATATACATGAATACATTTATTAAATGTATGAATACAAAATTATTTAAACAACTTGATGTCCATTGAACGTAGAGGGTAATTGCTAGTTAGCTGAAAAAAGAGAGTATATTTTAACATTCTTTTCTCCTAATTTGACATTAATATTACCCTCTTGTTATATGCTTTACCACTAGAAATTAGAATTTACACCATTCGTAATTGATAAATTAAAATAGATTTTTAGTTTTACTTCATATTTTGATAACAATAAATGTTGAACGAATCGAATCTTTATTCGTAAATTGCATTTGAATCGTCTTAGCCACATACATAAATTCACCAAACTTGATCGATCAATTAATGAGTAATCCTAATGTAGGCGAATGTGATAAGGGGTGAATAATCCAAATATAGGCAGATTTGATAAGAGACCGGAGATGCAGAAATAGTAAGTCCTTTATTTTTAACCCTCCCGAGGAACTTTAACCATTTTATTCCCTTGATAACTTGAACCTACAATTTTAAGCTTGGAGATAGAAAATGTGTACCACCTGAACTACCCCCTCTCGTTACAAAAATAGTACTTCAAGATTCATTACGTGTCTAAATACTTTTGTTCTTCTTAACATTTGTCATTTTGACACTTTTTTTTAAATTTTTTAAAATGAAACGGTTCAAGAATGTCCATCGCTCTAAATGAATTTCTAAATTCTATCGATATATAATCAAATTCTTATTAGTGATTGGTTATTTATAATTTTAATTTAAAAATGACTTTATGAAAATTCTTTTACACAAGTAGCTTGATCTTCACTTGCAAAAATGACAAGTAAACAAATTTTTTGGCATATCTGGTATCTTAAAATCAAGAAATTGGCTAATAAAATTGGGAGTGAGGGCATAAAATGGCTAAATATGTAAATTGTAAGGTAAACATATTTTTATATTTAATTATTAACAAATGACGTTGATGAACTAATTTTCATAATTGGATACAATATTTGAGTTTTTTTCAAGTTATATTAAAACCTCCCTTTTAGAATAAGATTTTCACCACCACAAATATTGACAGATTTCTGTCAACTATTTCTTCCCCTCCTCCCTAACGAAAGGCCGACCTTTTACTTTCCCCTTAAGTTTGTGGTGTAGTGCATTTACCTCCTTAAGTTTCCCTCTAAGTTTGTGGAGTAGAAGGCATTAACTTTTTCCTTAAGTTGGTAATGTAGTGCATTAATTAACTCCTTTCTAAGTATGAGGTTCAGAGCTTCTTTTCATCGTGATGTCTGCGCCAGCTTCTCCACCAATAACATCAGGGACAGACCTAGAGGTTGTCCAGGGGGTTCACCCGACTCCCTTAAACAAAAAATTATGTTGTACACTTAAGGTATTTTTAAGAATTTTTATGTCTATATATTGATTTTGAACCTCCTAAATGTAAGATTAGAGGTTGGCTTAGTGTTTGAGAGGTTCAAAACTCACCTTGAGGTTCCAAGATTGAATCTTAGGCACTACTCTTTTTATTCCGAATCCCCTTAATGGAAATCCTGAATCCGCCATTGAATAACATGTATTAGGTAATTCTGTTCATCAAGGTTAGGATAAATGAGAAGAATCACCTAGTGTTTTTTTGTTTCTACTGAGAATTGAACCTGAGACCTCACGGTTTTAATCATTTCATTGATCACTAGGTCACACCCTTAGATATGCATTGCTACATCTCATATTTATTTGATGACATATTTCATATTGAGGCTTTAAGTCTTATTATAATAATTTAATTATATGTTTTTATCGTGCTATGAACGGATTAAAACAGACAAAGTTTATATCAACTAAATATAGAACTATATGTTGTAATATTGACTTTTGAATAAATACAAAATTCCAAATCAATAATTTTAAAAGTACACAACAAAACAACTATTACATATTTTAAAAGTTGAATTCATAAAATTAAAGTCTTAAAGTCATATTATTATCGAATGGTGATAAATTTTCTCTTTGTACTATTTTGATTAGCTTGCATGGTTATTTTAGGTTTAAAAAGGGGAAAAGATACAACTCATATTACACTTTTTTATAACCAAAAAAAAAAAACTCAAATATATAGTTTTCTCATGCTCTTTGCTCCTTTAATCACAATATATTCATTTTCTTTTGAATCCCTTCACATTTACCTTTCCCTCTTGTAAGCTTTTATTAACTTTCTAACCACCAACAAGTGCTAAACTGCTAATCACTTTCCATTAATTAATAATCTCAACAACCTAGAATCACTTTTAACAACTGTATTAGTTACTATTAGTATTTGGCTACATAATTGGGTGCACTAATATGTACTCCATGAGCTTCTAAAATTTCAAACTTTTTGTCATTGTTCATCTTTACTCAAGTTGAATTTACTTTTAGATGGCATAGGCTGAGTTTAAATAAAATATATGATCAGTAAAATAATATAATTTGTTTAAATTTGTTTGAAATTTGGATATTTTTTATTGTAATTATAAGACAAAAAAAAATTAGGATTGGAAGTCCAACTATGATTATGAGTACCTAAATGCAAAATAATCCGTTGCTACCACACACAAAAAAAGAAACTAATAATGTGGTCATCCGTACACAGTATATTTGAAGTTGAAATTTGAGACATTAAGTTTTTAAAATTGTGGTCTGAAATATTTGAATTTGTGTTTATTCGTGCATTTTATCGAGCTTTTATTTGGTCATAGATTTTGAAGTTAAAAACTTGAAAATTTGAATTGTATTTGAAATTTAAAGTCATGTTTGGACATACGTTTTACTTGAATCAAAATTTCAAAATCTGACCAAACAAATATTTGAAAATATGTTTTCAAAATCTATAACTAATAACTAGTGAAATAATATGTAGGCATAAAACATAAATGTTCCTTTAAACTTTAGCTCAATTATCATCTATGCCTTCCTCCAAAATATGTATAATTAGACACATAAATTTATATTAAATTAAATAAATAGATACACACCTTCTATATAAAATACAAATAATTTGAATATATCTCCGGTGAATTGTAATATACATGTGAACTTTAAATCAAGTCAAGACAAAGAAAACATAAAATACAAAAAATAATATATATATACTAAGGTATTATTATATGTATAGAGAGAAAAGAAAAATACTTGTAGGAGAAAGGAAAAGGGGCGGGGTAGGTGTAAGATTGACCGAACGACTATCGCACGCACACCACCATATTCTCAAGTCTTCCGTTTTCATCAATACCTACCAGTCTACCCACTAATATATAAACCCCCTTTCCCTTCTTTTATTTCCCAGCTTGCACGTTCCCTTCCTAAAAGAGAACTACAAGCTTCAATCTTTACTCTTTCAATTCATTTCGTTACGCAAATTTTATAGATTTACTTTCAAGTTAACGAGATTAAATTAAAATGCATACCATTACTCCGTCATCGGGTGTGAGTCTCAAATCCTTAGTCCGGCAAACATCGCCGCCGCCGGGTCAGATCAACCGGTTCGTCCCGGCTCGACTCGTTGTTCAATGCGGGTACCGGTTTGACTCAGCCAACACGAACGCTAGTACTGTGAATAACAGCGGTGTTCCGGCGAGTAACAACTTCGCCGGCCACGTCGGAGCGTCAAGAGCCGACTGGCAGAGCTCTTGCGCTATTCTGGCTAGCAAGGTTGTTTCGCAGCAGCAGGATACTGAGAAAACAGGTGGAGCTGGTGAGATTACTGTCGTGAACGGACACAAAACACTGGATCTCGTTCCTATTGATAACAATCTCCCCAAGCCGCTCACGATTACTGATCTCTCTCCTGCGCCGATGCACGGCTCGCAGCTTCGTGTGGCCTACCAAGGAGTACCTGGCGCGTATAGTGAAGCTGCTGCTGGAAAGGCTTATCCTAAATGTGAAGCCATACCTTGCGATCAATTTGAAGTTGCATTTCAAGCCGTGGAACTCTGGATTGCAGATCGTGCAGTACTCCCTGTAGAGAATTCTCTTGGAGGTTCAATTCACCGCAACTATGATCTACTCCTCCGTCACCGTCTCCACATAGTCGGTGAAGTCCAACTTCCTGTTCATCACTGCCTCTTAGCTCTTCCAGGCGTTCGTAAAGAGTACCTGACCAGAGTCATCAGCCATCCACAAGCCTTAGCCCAGTGTGAGCTCACTCTCACAAAACTCGGCCTAAACGTAGTGCGTGAAGCCGTCGACGACACCGCCGGAGCTGCGGAGTACATCGCCGCCAACAACCTACGTGACACAGCCGCAATCGCGTCCGCACGCGCCGCAGAACTATACGGTCTGCAGATCCTGTCCGAAGGAATCCAGGACGATTCAAGCAACGTGACTCGATTCGTGATGTTAGCCAGAGAACCAATAATTCCACGAACCGATCGTCCATTCAAAACGAGCATAGTTTTCGCACACGACAAAGGAACGAGCGTGCTGTTCAAGGTGCTATCAGCTTTCGCTTTTCGGAATATCAGCTTGACGAAGATCGAGTCTCGGCCACATCGTAACCGGCCGATTCGATTGGTGGATGATGCGAATGTGGGAACGGCAAAGCATTTTGAATACATGTTCTATGTAGATTTTGAAGCATCAATGGCGGACGTGAGGGCACAGAATGCGTTGGCTGAAGTTCAGGAGTTCACATCTTTCTTGAGGGTATTGGGTAGCTATCCTATGGACATGACCCCATGGTGTCCATCTAGGGAAGAGTAACAATTCTTTTTCCTACTCAAAATATGAGACGTGAACAAATAATTATTTTCTTTAATTTGTAATTATATTTTCCGAATTAGGAAAAATACAAGCAATTTAAGTTTAATTCCATTTATATTTTCTTTCTCTATACTATTGATTTAATTTTCGGGACGTATGATTTTACTCTCAAATAAATTAAGGTAGAAGTGGAAATGAATGTTCAATATTTTTAAGGCATAATACATAAATTAGACCCTAAACTTGACTTCAAATTTTAAGTATGACCTCTAACTTTCAAAGTGTACAAGTAGGCACTTTAACTATCCAATTCTTAAACAAGTAAACATACGAGTCCTACATGGCACATCCACGTAGGACACCACGTAGGACAAAAAATGACATGTAGGATGCCATGTAGGGCATGTGTGTCTATTTGTTCAACTTTATACAAGTTAAGGTGTCTACTTGTGCACTTTGAAAGTTAAAGGTCATACTTAAAATTTGAAGCCAAGTTTAGGGTCCAATTTATGTATTATGCCTATTTTTAAAGTTCAATTTCAAATAACTGTCCCTATGATGCTTTATTCTGTCCCTAATATATTTGGTGTTTGGAGAAAAAAGAAAAGAGTTGTACATGTATCATTGTAAAAAAAAAAAAAATTTAAAAAAAGTAACTATTGTTTTTAAAATGAAAAATATTTTTGTTTATGAATATAAATTAGCATTGTTTTTTTTACTTCACATCGTTGAGGTATGCTACTTGGTTTGATCCTGTCAGTAATCACATGTTTGAGAGTAGAAAAATTAGCACAAGAATAATTAGCTTACGTTGCTCTTTTGTGAATAATTTAGAATGAGCATCATTTTATTAACTAAACATATTTTCCGAAGTGGAATTTTAAAAAAAATTCATGGCCAAATCGCCTCCTAAAAAAGTTAGGTGGGATTGATGAATTTGATTTTAGCTTTGACCTATGAGTTTGTGGTGGCTGCTTTCCTTCTATCTTTTTTGCTCATTCGTGTAATGTTCATTTTTTCCAAGTCTCAACTACTTTTTCTTGACTTCTTCAGCTTTTATGGCAGTTGCGTCATACAAGCCATTTTACTACTTTTTTTTAATTGAGAAAATGTGTCCTTTTCTTCTTTAAATAGAAAAATGACATATCCCAAGAGGATTTTGAATGAAAATGGCAGGTAGGAGTAGATGCTCATATATACTATAGTACGTACATCTTCTGTTTTCACATTACCTTTTATTTTCCATTTCTCAATAACCTGGTTTGGAATATAATAACATACTCGATGAAATCTCATAAAGTAGAATCTAAGGAGGGTAAAATATATATCAGACACTAAACCTCGCAAGGCAACACAACACTTTACTGCAATTACCTTTCTATCATAATTCCTTCCCTCATTCCTATTTAAAGTTACTTCTTTGGTTATATGAGGATTGTACGATATCATGTTTAATCACTTCTCTTCAATACTTATTCGGTCTACCTGTACCACTCTGCATACCCACTAGTCCACTACAACCAACCTCTCGCTCCTCCTCACCAAGGCGTCGATGCACTTCCTCTGCACATGCTCAAATCATCTCAAACTCGCTTCCCTCATCTTGTCCGCCACATAGATATCACCATTAGTATATCCACACATCCATCTCAATATCTTCATCTTCACAACATGAATCTTTTGAACATGAGATTTCACCATTGATTTTTTTCCTTTTCGTGATTAAATAGAAGAAATAGCGTACCGTGAAAATACTTTAATTTTTTGTATAATCAATTTTATAAAGTTAGAGTTTATCATACTGATCCAGGGCAATTTCGAATCAAAATTATAATGACACATACATGAATAAGCCAAATTTCTAATCAAGAATGAAAATCAAACTCTATATCGCAAAATATACAAAGATAAATCTAAATCTTTTCCTTGATTTGATTTTGGGAAAGTCTTATTTCACTATCGTGTTGGTGAGGGGAATTGATAGTAAATCATTTTTAAAATTAGTGTGATAGGTGGAAATATATATATGCCTGATTAAAACCCCTCAATTGTTAATACATTATGACGCCATACATCATGCCTTATTTTACTTTAAATTAATTTTTTTGACTACATTAACATCACTCTACTTTACCAATATTATTATCAAAAGTCTTGTCGCTTATAATTAATGAGAGAATCCCAAATTTATATTATCACCTTATTATTTCTCAAATCCAAAATAAAAAGAGCGTGTGGTGGAATTTAATAAAAAAATTATACAACATTTATAAGTATTATAATTTATAGTATATAACAATTGCAAGAAAGGTTTAATATCATTTATCTTCTTAGCTTTTTTTTAAAAAAGACAAATTATTAATGGAAATAAAATATGGGAAAAAATAACTTTAAAAAGATACTAATCAGTGGAGGAGTATTAAATTGTCGTTGAATATATATTTTTAGGAGCGACATTTATAAGTATTATAATTTATAGTATATAACAATTGCAAGAAGAGTTTAATATTATTTATATTCTTAGTTTTATTTTTATTTTTATTTTTAAAAAGACAAATTATTTATGGAAACAACATATGGGAAAAAATAACTTTAAAAAGACACTAATCAGTGGAGGAGTATTAAAAATTTATACAACATTTATAAGTATTATAATTTATAGTATATAACAATTGCAGGAAGAGTTTAATATCATTTATCTTCTTATCTTTTATTAAAAAAGACAAATTATTTATGGAAATAACATATGGGAAAAAATAACTTTAAAAAGACGCTACCAACATGGGTTGTGGTGCACTGGTGGGAGTGCTACACCCTTAACCAGAGGTCTCGAGTTCGAGCCCTGGGCATGGAGAAAATTCTGTTGGGAGCGTCGTTCCCAAATGGGCCCTGCAGAGTGCGATCCAAATTTAGTTGGAGCTCTAATATGGGCTTCGGACACCGAGTGAGAAACCAAAAAAATACTTTAAAAAGACACTAATCAGTGGAGGAGTATTAAGCAAAAATGACAGGATCTTATCCATGATTATAGCTAATTAGTCCTCAAGTGATTTGCTAATTTCCAACCATAACTTAAGTCGGCCACTTATTTTCTGTTTATTAAATAATCACAACCACCTTTGTGAAGTACAATAGCAAGCTACCAAAAAGATGGTAATGGTTATAATCAAAAGTTGTTGGTGATGGCTGACACCATGACAAGTCTTAAATTTGATGCCATCAAATGAGCCTTTCGGGATGAATTCAAGATTTATAGCTTGTTGGTTTATACAATGATTTTAAATTAATATTATATTAATAATAACTAAATTTTTGATATAATATTAAATTTGGACATAAGTTATTAAATTCATGACATGAACATATTACCAACCCTTTATATTCGTGCCAAATCTTCACTTCAAATGAAAAACAAAGTACTTGTTCTACTTGATGTTTTTCTTAAGAAGTAAATTATTAACATTGGTAAGTGTAAAAAATGTACTCTTCTAATGCATTTTGATTTGTTGGGTGTCTAAATAAAGTCTTAAATTGATAAATCAAATACAGGGGGCTTAACATACGTGAAGGCCTAAATCGAAATTTTTATTAGAGGCCTAAAATTTAAATATACCTTTAAAATCTAAACAAACTACATATATATTTATTTAAAATTTACTTTTCTTACACTTTTTAGATGCAAATTAATTACTTAGTGTTTTTTTAATAAATGATTTCTTCAAATATTTATTTTTTCAATAATTAATGTTAGGTAAAATTTCATCAATTCAACGTTGAAAATCACTCTTTCACTAATATAATTAATATATGAATTGTTTACATAATTCTATAAGTAATAAGTAACAAATTTAAAATAATAATAAGTGTTAGAACCATAGAATCTAATTCAACAAGTTGATAACTTGGTTCCCACCTTACTATGCTTGTTGTAATTTGAAATTTTAAGAAGATATAAGAATAAGAAAATTACAATTCACTTTGTTCAACACTTTTCGACTACTGATTCATATTTTTGATAGAGCATTACTTTAACTTATCAAAAACTTGAAAAAGAAAAGTACAAAATCAATTAAAAAGAATAAAATAATATGAATGTTAGCACAAAAAATATAAGAAGGTAAACAATATATATATAATTAATTTTTTCTATAATTTTTTTTTGGTAAAGTTTGAGGCCCAAAAATTGGGCCTAAGGCATATGCTTTATTTTTTACACTATAGAGCCACCCCTGATCAAATAAAAAAGAAGCTACTTATAAGGTGTGTCCTTTTTGAATAATACTGATTGGCTCAAATGGATGTTATCATACCATTTTAAAAGTATTTTTGAACTATTTAAGCCAAACATAATTACGTATAACATGTTGTTAATCATATTTTTCATATATAAGTTCATACTAGTGATGGATAATTATTTTGAAAAATGTACATTAAGATGTTATAAAAATATAACCTTCGATAAGATTTATGGACGGCTATGTGTGTATATTGACAATTTCCCACTCAAAGTGTGAATAGGTTTAGATTCTTGAGTTTTCCTCATGCATAGTTCTTTTAAAAATAGTTGGTCAACTCAAAGTTAATGCCTTAAGATTTGATACCTTTAAAATATCTTTTTGAAAACTTTCATTAAAACCCCTTAATAACTATTTTAATTCAAAGTTTGCCTTACCTACCATTTCTTAGGCTCATATATTAAACCTACCCTTTGTTGCACACCAGAGTATTTGGAAAACAACCACATCATCAGAGTAATTTCATAAATAAAGTATATATGAGAAGGATAGTGTGTATGTAAATTTTATCCGGAGGTATATATATAAAATATTTATGATAAATTCTCGACACAAAACAGATTGGAAAGCATGACAAATAATTAGGAAAACATCTCGAACAATTGGTTGAACTTATATATTCTCCCCTCAGTTTTGTAATTATATTCATTAATATAAAGATCAAACCATCATAGTGATAAAAAAAAATAGAAAAAGGAATAAAAATAAAAGCAGGGAAATTAATAATGTGCAAAAGAGAACATAAAAGAATACGTTAGTAACAATACAAGAAACAATAGATAATAGCAGAAGATGAAATAAGATTTACCTTTGAGGCAATTTTACTTTTAAAAGAAAATGGCCGTATTATAATTTGTTGTGGAAATTGAGGAAACTATAATTAGAAGATATATTATTTTTTCATTGCATAACCTAATTAACAATTACAATATGAATGGTAATTGTAAAAAAAGTGTCACTTCCATGAGAAGTTTGTTGAAATGATAAAATATAATTCTTTAATTGGAAGCTATGATGACGAGTCAAGTTGATTATAAAAATAAATATTGACTATGTCACTTAAATTGGTTGTTGTTCAAAAAGTTGGTGGAAGGACTGCCCTAATAAGTCTAGTTGAGTTTTATTCAAAGAAATTTCTATAGTGGATTTTGTAAGAGAGAGGACATTTTTATCTTAAATGTATTAGAAAAATTAATTAGTCTTAGTGGGGTTTTACATCATCTTTCTTTAAAGTGATTAGATGGAGTTCCACACACTAAATAATTATTTAAGGAAATAAGTAAGTAATATACTGAATTAGTCTACCTTAATTTTAATCATATAAATAATAAAATCATACTGAAAAAAATTGTAAACCTATTCTTAATCATGTATAATTCCATGCATGAAAGTCTTATACATTAAATTGTTTAATTGTGTAAAATTAAATGTATCACTATAAAAGAAAAAGATCTATATATTAACTGAGTCTATTTCTTACCCATGTTAATACGTTTTCTTAAAGTTTTACAATATCTAAGAGTCTATAATTACTCCTATATGTCAAAGTATTGAGAATTTATATGCCAAAGAAAAGTAAAAAAAATTTAATGATAATTATTGCTCCATCCTTTCACTTTTATTTGTCACGTTTCATTTCACAAAGTCAATTTGACAAATATTCTTTGGAACTAAATTGAATTAAACTAAATGAAAAATACTATAAGCGCAATCATTCTCATACTATTATAATTAAAAAAATCATCTTAAAATATTGGTCAAGGTACATTATGTTTGACTCTTTGAGAAGGAAAATGTGACAAGCAATTGTGAATGGAGGGAGTAGTGAAATATAATTTTTTTTGTAATGACTCTTAATGATATTTAACAACTTTGATAATAATTATATTAATATTATTATTATTGTTATTTTCTACTGTCCAACCATCAAATACACTTGTATTTGGGCCAATACTCACAGTGGTTTTCCTTTATGGCCCAACAAGTTTCCCCCCAGGAGTAATCAGATCAACATCTTATTGGGCTTTAGCCCACATGATCAACATCTAATTGGGCTTTAGCCCACATGATCAACATCTAATTGGGCCGTACAACAAGCTTTAGTCCATTAATGTCAAAATTGGATGGGCCGTAGGTACAACAAGCTTTAGTCCATTAATGTGTTGCAAGCAAATTGGTGAATGTGACACACACATGACAAATCGATATAATTTCATGGTATACATAACCAAATTATCCAGTTGATTACTCATAAACTATACATGATCGTCATAATTTAAACGCTACTAACAAAGAAGAGGAAAAACAGGTTATATTTCAGAAGTGTGACATATGAAAGATCGGTATGACTTTATGTTATGATTAATCTAATTATCATGTTGAATTATTCACAAATCATATCAAACCATCATAACATCAAAATTACAAACCAAGAAGAGGAAAAAATAATCCTAAATTGTGTCATGCAAGTTATGGCATACCAATACGGCTTCATACTATTCAATCTAATTATCTGAATTAAAGCTACAAAAATTGCAAGATATATGTGATATGCAAGAATAAACCTTGAACTCTTGGTTATAAAATAATATGCTTGATTAGATGCTATATGCTTGGGATTATAAAACATTTGAAATCTTTAGAAGATCTAATTTTGATGCCAAAGATGTCAAATCCTTAACACTTGTCCAAGCAAAATACAGTTAGTGCTAAACAAAGTAGGGATTCTGTTATAAAGTCTAAATATAGAAGTGACTTAAATTTGTAATGTCTAGTCTTTAACAAACATAAACCTTAGTGGCACTATGTCTGGAAGGCACTCACAAGTCACAATATGAAGAAACAAAGACACCTTTAATTAATCCATAAAAAAAAAGTGAAAAGATAAAATCATCAAAATCATTTGGGAGATTAGATTTGTTTTCAGGGGCAAAGTATTTTTTTAATGAAGCTTCCCCCTTGGAAGTCAAGAATATTCCCTCTTCTATTTGGGGGTCTTATTTACACAAACTCCTTTGAAATACTTTCTCGGATTTATCGGAAATAATTTCATATTCCTTTTTATAGATTTTACTTATAAGATTACACTGAAATTATTGTTATATCGCATTTTAGAGGATAAACGGTAATTACCTTCTAACTAACATGATTGTTAAAATATTTTTTACACTATTAGAAAATATGTATATGAAACTTATACTCGAAATTACATAATGCTAGTTGATCTTTTTTTGGGTATGATGAAAGTTAACCTCATTGTATGTCATTTATATGGCTTATGCCTTATGAACAGATTCCAAATTTGAAATTTATGAGTTTTAATATCGATATCAAGTTAATACTATAATAATAATAAAATTCACAATTAAATATTTGTAGATATTTAGTAAATTAAAGTTAATACTATAATAATAATAAAATTCACAATTAAATATTTGTAGATATTTAGTAAATTTTTATTGGGTACGGAACAAAAACTACGAATACAAGCCTCTAGTTTAGTCCCCATCAATATAATGGAAAGTTTAATATTTTAAAATTGAATTAGTTTGTCCTAGGAAATTATGAGATAGCGATGTTACGTACTCTCGAAAGGAAGAAGATAAAACCTTATCAAATCGCATTATATTCGCAATATCATGTAACGAATCTATGCGGTTGAATTGAAAAGTTGCTACTTTGCAACATCACTTTTTATGACTCGCGGGAATAATTGAATTGGTGTAGCATATGATATAGCATATGAAAGGCCAACAATTGATTTCCACGTCGACACCTTTCAATTAAGCTTATTTTATTGATTTCGCTTAGTACGATTTACATAATTCTATATAATTTACGAATTATTGCGTAAGAGCGAATTTACGTGCGCTTCAAATAGTAGTGGCTGTAACTATAGGGCAGCAATTTCCTAACATTTTCCTGTTCTAACTTTGGGAAAAAAATTCAACAACTTTCATACTACAAAGAAGTATCTCAGCTCCTTCCATTATGTCAACAAAATACATTTAAGAAAAGTGCAAATGGCAGCTAGAATAGAGAAAGAAATAACGATTCCCAAGACGGTGGATTTTAGTATCTTACCACAGTTTGTTGTAAGAATAAATGATCTGTATAACCAACAACAACAAAGATTGTGGTATAATGGTAATTACTTTTTTATCCTTAATTAAAAATTTCAAGTTTGAATTTTTCTAAATACAAAGTTATCTTTATTATGAAGGGTTTTATCCCAATATAGAACTTCTCGATACAAATCCATCCAGATACCTTTTTATTTATTAGAACTATTTCTGAAACGTGTCTGGAGATATAGTTAAAGCCATACTCAAAATGTTTTTTCAGTAAAACAAATTAAATATAGCCTTGGTGGGATGATTAAGACTTTTCAATTTTTAGAAATTTTAATTTCTTTTATATTATATATGATTTTTTATTCCTTATCGATTTTAAGTTTATTAATCATAAATTTCAATTAACCGAACTAGCGCACTTTATAGTTCATATGTACCTGATGATTAAAAAAGACTGGAAAAGGAGAAAAGATAAGTAGCTAGTGATGTAAATTGAATCCAAAGGGTTGACTTTTTGATGCTGTCAACCACTATATTACCACATTGAATTTTAGACTCTTTAAATTTTTATTTTTTTTCATTCGGTGTTTGGTACCCATATTGGAGCCTGACTAAATTTGGATTCGCACCAGGAAGTCCCACATTGGGAGGTAAAATGCTCCCTAACAAAGGCGATTCCGTACCCAAAGAGATTCGAATTCAAGACCTCTTGATTAAGGATGAAGGAGTACTTACCACTCCACCACAATCCTTATTGGGGACTCTTTAAATGTTTACTCTACTACTTGGACCACTATACAAATTAAAGTTGAGTGCTGGTCACATGAGAATGCATGGCATGTAAAAAAAAGGTAGATGATGGGTGGGTGGGACCAAGATTAATTATCTTAAAGAGTAGTATAAAGTAAGTATATATTCTAGGCATGCGGAGTTAGTAAAGATTTAGAGGTTCATTTAAACTTTCTTCGATAGAATATTATCTTACTTATATAATAGATGATTTTCTTTTTGACTTTTTAGATGTTAATTTCTTTATATTTAAACCGTTTATTGAAATTCTTGATTCCGCCAACGAGTTATGTGATTGCAATTCCATGAAAGGATTAATAGTGCGCCTTTTTGCATGTTATATATACAAGACACGTTTTCTTTCCACAACCTCTCAATTTATACTATATCTCTCTCAAATTTTCAAATCTAAAATTAACAAAGCTATAATTTGTAGTACTACTTATCATACTCATGATGAAGCAATTAAGCATATCATGTTTTCTTGTATTTCTCATCATCTTCCTCTTTGTCTTCCTTTCACCAGCATCATCTTCACGTTATTTCTTATCAACCAGAAGTGAAGGTAATTAACTATAGCTAGCACAATCATTATGCTCTTTCTCGGACTCGAACTCATTATTTTAGGGTGCGGAGGTTGATAAACACTACTGTTTATCATCTGAGCAATCCCTTTTGTCAAAAATGTATATATAATCTATACTCTCTCTTTTTTATTTTTTGCACGTATGTATATGATAAAATTAAGATTTTCTTGCAGTGAAAGAGGATTTAAAGCATGGGAAAATCAACTTTCCGTTATATTCGGTTGACCACATGGAAACCAACGATAGCCTAAATGTACACTTCTTATAATTAGTTTTTGTCTTTATTTCTTATGTTTCTTATACATAGATTCACAACATGTTAGTTATTTTATTACATGACTTTCAGTTTTACGATCGTGTTAGGTTCAAGGTTCTACTTTTATTTTTTTGTTAAATCGTGATATATAGATACATATTCAGTTGCGATATGATATTATCTGTTTTGAATCAAACCTTTTATTATTGGGATTGGCCAATTATCACAAGAACTAACTTTTAAACTTGTGAATTGGTGTTTGCTTTATATGGTCCATTATATTAACAAAATCATTAATTATTTGACTCTATGTTTTTGTTTTCTTAATTTGTAGAAGCTTATGGGGTTGGAGGAATGTGTTGAAGAAGATGGAGAATGCATGAAGAGAAGGGTAGTAGCAGAAGCTCATCTTGATTACATCTACACTCAGAACCATAATCATCCTTGATAATTAATATAATTAATCCTTTAAGCTAGCTAGTGTTGTCAATAAATTAAAAGGACTAGCTAGATAAGCTTTAAAGACCTTTTATTTTCAACATTAAATAATCTTCCTACCTAAATTTTTCTTTTTGGTGCCATTTCTTTTTCTACGTTCTATGTTTGACATACAAATGTGGTTTTTATTTATTTCATCCCAAAAATCTCAATTTGTAACTTTTACTTGTTTACGCTGGACTTTGCATACTCTCTTAAGAAAGTACATATTTTATCTTAGTATTCATATTAATTAGTGTCTAGTCTTTGCTAATAGACTTCAAAAATGATTTAGAATGAGTATTCAATTATAAAGGAAAGTGAACGGAAAAAATTAAGACCTTAGTCGTTTTGACATGTCATTTGATGTTTTAGCACAAACATTAAGAATATTATTTGATACGGCAGTAAGGTATAGTTGATTAATTTACCCTTATTAATTAATTTCTTCCTTGAATTACATATTAATGAATATTTATGTTTTCTTATAGCAGTAAGCTAAGGGTGAAATTAGACAAAAATATTAAGTGTCTCTTTTTAATCTCTTAAAGTAACAAATACTTGCAACCAGATTAGGATGGGGGAGAATAGAAATTAGAATGAGAAGGTGGTTTGAAAACATTAATGGGATGTGGTTGTTTGTAAGTAGCTTGAAAGAGTCGACAAAGGGGAAGTTGGGTGTGGAGGAGATGCATAATAATTATTTTTCTTGTCTCAAATTATTTATCGTATTTTTTTTAATATATTTATAATTTTAAAGAATAATTGTTATAAATAATTTGTGTAGAGTACCTAAAGCCTATCCTAAACTTGACCGAGGTCAATTAGATAGCACTCTCGTTGTATCAATTTATGTGATGTCATTTGACTTGATACGAAATTTAATTTAATAATTTTTTTAAAATTTATGTTCTAAAATAAGTTAAAGATGTTTGTGTAACTATAAATCAGCCATTAATGATAAAATGAGGATTTTAAAATTAAATTATTATTAAACATAAAAATATAACATTGTTTTTGAAGTTTGGACTGATTAAGAAGAAAGTGAAGAGGAAGCAGGTAGCATGATGATGAGATATAAAGTATGGGGAAGTATAAAGAGAAGCTTCCTAACCATTCTATAACTCAAAAATTATGTGAGGCTAGCAGCTAATATATAGCATGCATGACTTTATTATAAGAATTTACTCAAGACAGTTGGGAAGTGACATAGAATTTGATTTGATGATCACATATTTATGTAGAGGCCATAAGTTAGGTGCAGCTATTTTGCATCAGCTAGTGATCAGATGATTGAATTTCTGGACACAAATTGCTCAACACTCCGAGTTGAAAGCACCGCCGCGCATATAATTTTATGTAAGCAGTATCGATATATTATACAATAAAATTATAGTCAATTCAAAAGTGCAACACATAGAAGAACTACATAACATCTCTTCAAAAATCAAGTGTCTAAAGTGCTTTACAGAGATTAGGATCATTGTCGAAACGTCTCCTTAGTATCCAATGCTTGTATTGTCCGTGCAAAAAAAGTAAAGGGTATTTTTATTCATCTTTAATAATCCTTTTCCTGGGAACATGAATCAGATGCTATTTTTCACTTTGTAGGCCAAGTGCATTAATTTACGTTCAATAAACTTGCTGTTTAATTAAATTAAGTGGAACATCACCTCTATGTCCATCCATTTCTCAAAGCTATCATCAAAAGTTGCTACCTAGCTATCACATTTTATTGACTTAAAAAAAAACAAGCAGCAATAACACTTATCTAATCAAAAATAAATTCGATAGGTAATTAATTATACATTATTCATAAAAAATAATATTGAATAAATTACCAAAAACTCAAAATAATAAATTTTTTGTTGAGAGTGGGATTTGAACCCACGCCCTTTCGGACCAGAACCTTAATCTGGCGCCTTAGACCAACTCGGCCATCTCAACATGATTAATAATAACTCTTGATGTTACGTTCTATACGTTTATACGTTTTAATTGAAACTCAAAAGATTTAATCCATAAAAAATACATATATTTTCGTCTTATACACTTATAATTATACAAATACATATCTTATTATACAAATTACAATGTATAAATGAATTTATATAAAACTGAACAATTTGTATAAAATTGGATGTTTGTAGCGAATTATACAAATCAAAAGCTCCATAGCAAACATAAAATTTGATATGGAACGCAATCAGGGGCGGAGCCACCTTGTCCCCAGGGTGTCCAATTGGACACCCTTCGTCGAAAAATTATAGGATATATACATGTAAAGTTTTGATTTATATTGGTATATATGGTATTTTGGACACCCTAAAATAATATAGTAATCTGTAGTGGAGATGGCTAGAGCTGTCGCAAACCCACTCGGTGCCCCAGTTCGATTCCCCTCATTCTATCATTTTTCTGTAATTATTTTTGCCTTTTTGAAGTTGTAAGTAAATAAATATGCGTAAGTTTAACATAAATGTTAAGTAGCTTAGTGGTAAATAGTGTCATGCTTGTCTTGAGTGACCCCCCAAGTTCAAATCTCACCTCCGTGGAATAAGATTTTCTTATATTTTACTATCCTTTTCCTTTGTGGAATAAGATTTTCTTAAAGTAATACATTTTCCTTTTGGAATAAGGTTTTAATTGGAAAAAAATTTCTTACATTTTAATACCTTTTCCGTGTGGAATAAAATTTCCTTATATTTTAATACCTTTTTCCTTTGTAGAATAATTTTTTTTAAAATTTTAATACATTTTCCTTTTGGAATAAGGTTTTCTTTCTCTATAAATAAGAGACCCATTTACCCAAATTATATCACAATATTATTAAAAATAGAATCTCTATAAATCATCATTTTTTTAATAAAAAAATACTATTCAAAGTTTGGACCCCCTTCATAAAATTCCTTGCTACGCCACTGAGCGTAATTATACAAACTATAGTTATAACATACAAATATGATTTTTATGTTTGTTATATGTGAAAGTTGCTCTAAAAAAAATCCCAATATTAAACGGTTTGGACAAAAAAAATTAGATTCAAATAAAACTGTATCATAAAAATTATGTTGTGTGCTTTCTGATTAACAGGCAAGTAATTTTGACAAATATTTTACGTAATGAAAGCTTCGACCCGAATGGCCCATACTCAACTGGACTATTAGCCTCATATTCGTTTCCTCAATTTTGTAAGTTGTTATTATTCAAATTTGTGACACTTGTTCGATTTAAATATCAACATACGGAGTCATAGAAAAGAAAATACGTAAAGCCTAATAAGCGAGTCATGCTTTCTCTTTGTTATTTTTGTTCTCCCAATTTTTACCCACGCTTACTGCTCCAAAAAAACATACACTCATTAATTAAACACAAATAAAAAGGATTGGAGAAATTATTAATCATAACAACTCCTGATCCCTGCATTGTCATGATAATCTTAACGTTTGTACATCACAATTTGACCATATTATTATTATTAATAATACCATAATAACAATGGTGTTAGTTGAAGTTAGGGGTGTGCATCGGTTGGTTTAATTTTTTGTGTTATTGGTTCGATTTATTGATTTTCGGTTTGTAAATACGTTAAACCGTTAACCAAATCAATAACATATTTCTTATCGGTTTTTGGTTAATCGATTTATGATATTTTTTTTTCTTTTTCTTTTTCCAAATCCATCTGTGATGGAGGGGTTTAGGCATGGCCCCAACCTGTGCATTGCTTCAAAAGATCACACTTACAAAAGAAGAGGGTGGATATTTGTCCAAGTCCCCCTTGAGTTACATGGAGGATGTAGATTTCCTCTTGTACAAGAAATGTCCCCTACTATTAGGAATGAAATAACCACATATGAAATTTGTCAAGGACAAATCATTTACAATGTAAATTCTGTTTATGATACTTAATGGTTCGGTTTTTGGTTTAATCAATAAAAAAATACTCATAAATATTAATATACACGATAAAAAAAAATTCATATAAACCATATGATTTTTTCAGTATTTGGCATGAAAGTAATAATCATAAAAGTAACAATCATTTTTCTTGCAAGTTTAGACACTAGACACACTCAAAAGAAAAAGTGTGAAAGTAACAATCGTTTTTTAGCAAGTCTAGGCAATTGGCACATTCAAGTTAGAAGTGTGCTTGCAATTACAGAATGAAACAGTAATTAGGGTTTTAAGTAATACTGAGATTAAAGTAATATATAGGGTTTGAAAAATGTTATATAATTAGGGTTACTGGTCTAGGGATAAAATAGTAAATTAAGTATAGTCTTATTGGATTATCGGTTTGACCATTAACAAAAATCATAAAACCGAAAACCGAACCAATAACCCAATAAAAAAATTTGCGAAACCATTTAAAAACCGTTAGCCCAATAAATCCAATATCAATAAATCAATAATATTTTTTTTGTTCGTTTTATTGGTTAAATCGGTTTTTACACATCCCTAGTTGAAGTCTTAGCAAGTATGCTTAGTTCCATTATCAAAACAATGAATTTATTGTAGGTATTGAAAGGTGATATTGTAAAATTATCACTCTTGTTATATATTATTCCTTAAGAGGTATATCAAGTCATTATTGGACAAGTAAAAATGAACAAAGTGAGTACATACAATACTCTTATTATTTAGTATTAGAGACACATCTAGAATTTTTAAAACATAAGTGCACCACTAAAAAAAAGCATGAAGTAGGAATCAAGTATGTCATTTAGCCTTCTTATAGCATATATACTAACAGATGATAATATATCAATTTTAGAAAATATAAATTTTTACAGAGAGACCACAAATTTATTTCGAGCGAGGACACAAAAGGGAAAAAGAATCTTACTTAAAATTTGAGGCGCAAAGAATGTCATGTGATTTTTTGATAGTCCTTGTTCTGTTTATTCCATCGCCAAATTAGAGTGCATTCAAATATCAGATTTCTGACATGTAAGGGTCCTCACCTTACCGAAAACTATAGTGTTGCTTTATTTACCGCGGCGAAATCAAAATTTTTGAGTTACGAACTAGCTAAATGAGAATTAGACATATATTATATATAATATATAAATAAAACAGTTCTAATAATGCACAAATAATATATATTTCATTATAGGAGGTTACCTGACTACAAGATGGCTCTGTCCCTGTTTATTTATATCATCTTTAACATATAAAATATATAAAAGATATCATGTCATATCAAAAGATATTTAGGAATAATCCCTTAAACGTTAAAAAAAATAATACTATAATGTTAAATAACATGAAAGATACATGTTATATCAAGTAAAGATGGTTACACTATTTTATCTGTGTTTTATAAACTTATCTCTATTTTTTTTTATTATAAAAACATATAGTTGCAATGGATACATAATATTTGACATCATGGGTTTAAAAATATTAAATGAGAGAATTTTCATAATTTATTATATTCCCTACCCAAGATCCCCACAACTTTCCTAGTAAAAATGAGTTAATATCTCATATGATCACTCAACTAATATTTTTTTTCCTTATAAAGTCGCTCAACTTTCATTTATAACTTCAAAGTTACTCAACTATGGATTTTTCTCACCGAAAGTCACTCAACTAATAGTTTTTTTCCTAGAAAGTCACTCAACTTTTTTTTATAACTTCAAAGTAATTAAACTATGAATATTTTACCTACAAAGTCACTCATCTATTGATATTTTATTTAGAAAGTCACCCAACCCATTTAAATATGTTTTCATTAGATTTTGTTGAAAAACAATTTTTTTAAAAATAATAATAAGATGCTCATTTTAATTATTTTATTAAATTTATTAAAACATAATTTTGCTTTTAAACTAATTTCTTAAAAATTAATAAGATTCTCATTTAATTATTTTATTAAATTTATTGAAATACAATTTTTATTTTAAACTAATTTCTTAACAAATAGTAAGATACTCATTTTAATTATTTTATTTAATTTTGTTTAAATACCAATTTATTAAAACGATTCTTTTAATAAAACTGTTATGCAGCCCCGCACCAGCACTAGTAACGGTGGATGCAATGCAATGCAATGCATCATTTTCGATTAAAAAATGCTACCGTGTAAATCTTATTATTTTTGTATTTGGTTCACAATAGTTATTATTTCTTTAAAAATTAATTTAAATAAAAATTGTATCTCAACAAAATTTAATAAAATAATTCAAATGAATATTTAGTTTTTTAAAAATAATTTAAATCAAAATAGTATTTCAATAAAATTTAATAAAATGATTAAAATACGTATCTTCTTATATTTTCTAAAAAAATAGTTTAAAACAAAAATATTGTTTCAAATAAATTTAATAAGAAAATTAAATGAGCATCTAATTATTATTTTTTATTAAAATTAGGGTAAAACAAAAATTGTATTTAAACAAAATTTAATGAAAACATATTTAATTGGTTGGGTGACTTTCTAAATGAAATATCCATAGTTGAGTGACTTTGAAGTTATAAAGGAAAGTTGAGTGACTTTCTATGAAAAGAATTATTAGTTGAGTAACTTTCTATGAAATAAATTCATAATTGAGTGACTTTCCATGAAAAGAAGTATAAATTGAGTGACCATATGAGATATTAACTCTAGCAAAAATAAAGAAGGGGGCAAACAATTTGGCAACTATAAATGCTAACACAATTGTATATATCTGCCACCAAATTAATGTGGATATATATTGGCAAATACCCATCATATTCTTTAACAATGGGGACAGAAATGAACTTGGATTAACTTTGTTTTAGTAATATTGATCAATTGAATTTATATTTTATTGGAGGATACCAATTATAACATCATGTACGATGCCTAATGCAATTAGTTACGAAAGTATTTAAGTTATATACGTTATCGGTTCAAAAAATTCTTACACGTAACTTATACAATTTAATTATTTATATTTATTAATCAAACATAAGGTGTTGCTAATTTATTTTTCATTTTACCATTTCAGGCAACTTAATCATCCATAAGTTGAAAAGAACGTCTCATCGATCTTATTTGCTGTAAGCATGATCCTTAAACAAAATTACAAAATTCAGTCTATTCCCATAGTAAATATTCTTGGAATTTTGTTCTTGCTTTTTTGTTTATGGACTAGTCCAGACTCCCTCATGAATCAGTACGAAATTAAAAATTTCGTTAAGAATGTTCATGATTTAAAATGAACATATAGAAAATACTTTTTAAATTTATACATGCAGTTTTGATGAAGGTATTCAGATCACTCTTTGTATACACGTGTGTGAGAGAATTTTCATAATTTATTATATCCTCCTCCCCCCCCACCCCCACCCCTTTTAATTTTTTGTTTTTTTTTGCTTTGTCATTTTTCAATTATTATATACTGGTAGTGTATATATACGTGATGCACAATGCCTTATAATTTGGCAGCTAATGCTTTACTCACTTCATTTTTTGTTTCTTTCTGTTTATTATATGTAGTTATATACATTTAAAAGAGTCTTCTTGATTGCTCACTTAACTGTTAGTGAACAGTGTTAACTGTTATAATAAAGCAGTAACTTTCTGCCTTTCCAATATCAAAATAAGGAGTACACTACAAGAAAAATGTGAATTATATTGAATTTTTTCTTAGGATTATTAATGAAAATTCGCAGGAAAATATGTTTTCTATTGATTTTCCTATCAAAAAGAATTCGAAGGTAAAACCTTTCTAGGTAATTATTTCCTGCGAATTTCAAAATCCCCAAGTAATTTACCTAGGAATTTAAATTTCGCAAGTAAATAACTTGTGAATTTTCTTGCAAAAAATACCAAAAATATCCCATATTTTTTCCAATTTATTCGCAAGTAATGAAATCTTTTAAAAAAATCTTGTAAATAATATTTACTATTATTATTATTTCCCAGTTACATCTATTATCTTGCATTGCATACCCATCCATTTAACATTTATCACTTGCATACCCATTTATCACACACCACTTGAACACAATTTTAATTCCCCCACCCACAGAGTGCCCAGTTGAATTTCATGGTGCCCGCCCATTTATTGCTGCTCTTTGAAATTTTATTGTACACTTGTGTTTAGTCGTAGCATTATAAATGCTAGTCTTTTTATGTCTTCCTTCGATGTGGTATAGACACTACTAGTGATACTACATCAATTTTTTATGTCTTTCCTTGATTTGATTATTTTTTAAAGTTAAATTAAATTAAATTAAATTAATTGAATATTAAAAATACAATTTAGATATTCATAAATTATATAAAAGTACTCATATTAATAAGGTAACAAAATATATCTTAAATGTTGGCTAAAGTTCATGCGATTTAACTCTTAAAAAGTAAAATTATATATTTAAAATAAATCACTACCATCTAACATACCATGAAAATTTTATGCTTACACTTTCTATGAGATAATATCCATAGCTAAGCATGTTAAACGTAGACAAAATTTAAATTATACATACAAAGTTCTTATAAATAAATAATTGAAAATATAAATAAATCTATAAGTTAAATTAAAGTGCAAGAAAGTTATAACCAATAATTAATAGTACATCTTATTAGGTATTTGTGGTTTTATAATTTTAATTCATCTTTTAATAATTATATTTTAACATACTTAATAATATATATTTGCAAATAAAGAACATTTAATAACTTACTATAGAGAAGTTATATCATATTTAATGCTTGAAGAAAAAATATATAAATTTGATATATAGTTAAAATTTATTAATTTTTCATTTAATATAATTCTATCAACTAGGGGTTGATAAATTCACATTAATAATGTATATAATTGTATTTTACTCTACTTAAACAGTTATTGACTTATTCAATAATACGAAATTTAATATAAAGTAATATCAATCAAAACTAATTATATTTATGATAGTTATTTTTCTATTGGATAAAAAACTAGCCATATAATTTTAATGCTTTGTATCTTTAAAAAAAAATTGCATCATTGGTTTTTAGAACTAAATATTGTAACTATTTATAAGTTAAAAATATTGTTCTTGATATTTGTGGTAATGTTCCAATATAGTGTTAGATTAATATTATTGTACAATAATTTATTTAATCTAAAAGTAGAGTAAATATTTAACAATAAAATTCATTCTAATGTCATTGCTATTTTTTATATTACTATAATTTTTAATTTTATTAAATATATTTTAAAGAAAATATTTCTTGAAGACTCCAAATAAAAAAATCCTAAGATTCCAAGAAAATACTTCCAATTAAATTGTATTTAAAAAAATTCGAGTATGCATTCCTCTAAAAATCTTCTACCAAATTCACAACAATAAAATCCACAAGTAATTCTCCAAGTAAGAAAATTTCCAAGTAAATCCTCAAGAAATAAATTTCCACCAAAATTCGTACAACATGAATCCCCAGGTAATAACACGTATAAAATTATTTGCAAATAAATTTTCAAGTAATTATTCCTAGCTAAATCCGCAAATAGGTTTTTCTAGGAATTTTCTTGCAAACATACTAAACAAATATTTTTTTATTATTACTTGCGAATTTACCTATGAAAATGCTACTTGCAAAATATTTTTCCTAAATAATTCCCCAAGTAATAATTTTGTAAAAATGGCGCCAAAGTTCCTACCAATTTTTCAGGGGAATTATTTTTCGCACGTAGAGAAGTCTAGAATTTAGGAATTTCATATTTTTGCATGAAAATTCGTAGGAAATTTCTGCGAAAATAATTCCCAAATAAAATTCCCAGGTAATTTACAGTTTTCTAGTAGTGCTCGCAAGTCGTCGTTACAATACAAAATTCGTTTAACCAACAATCCTTATTATATAGTTGCATCTCAATTACAATCCATCACGAACTCTTATTACCATCATGCTCAGTTAGCTCTTGTCATCACCACAAAGTCAACCTTTTCATCACTATGACACCTTAAATCCAGTTATACCAACCAAAATAAAGGATTAACCCAATCTTATATGCACTTTCTTACTAAAATCTTCAGTTTCATTCATACAAGTATACTCAATGAGACTCTGTTACCCATAAAATTGTCATTCCGATATCGATCCACTCCCTTGGAGCTTACGATGAAATCACCACTCATTTAAAATCCTCGAGATACACTTCACAACCTAAACACATCAATACCGTACCAAAGATCCACCACTTAAAGCTTCCTTATAAATAATTATTAACCCATTTGTCTGTAGTAACAAGCTAGTTGGTATCTCAAATATGAATGAAACATCAAATCGTATTATACGAGCATGTAATATAACTGATAACTCCTTAAGTAGTTAGTATTCACACTTGAAAATCGACGTATCCATTTTCATCTACCACTAGTACCATATCGTAAAAGTCTATTAGATCCACCACTAGAACACATTATTCCTATCGAGAGAATCGTACATGAATGACCTACACATTTCTACCCATCAAATAACTGCAAAATATTACCAAATTCGTTCTGTATCTAGTCCAAGCTATATGTATTCTTTCGTAGGTCAGGTCGATATCAAAAGTAACACACTCCATAATTCTAACCAAGTAAGCATCGGTACCATTCTCAAAGTAATCCATACATGTTATGACAACTTTACTAACTGTATTTTTCAAAGTTACAATGTTCATTATCTAGCCATCCTTTTAATCATTCCACTTTCAACTGTCAAACCACTCCAGATATTGCCTATACCACAAATGTACTGATCCCACTACTAGATGACTAGCCAAAAAAAAAATATAAGACGCTCATGAAGTACCTTCAAATCACTATTCAACCTAATCGTTTGTTTATCCACAAAGTGCATCATCAAACCATAAACTCACACAATTTATTCGAATCACAGAACATTCTAAATCTGACCAGACATCATTTTCATAAGTATATCATTTCAACCTTAGTACCAGATCTAATATCCGAGCCATACACGACACCAACTGCTCACATGAGAAACTACGCACGAGTCATCATATAAGTGAGAAAGAATGGAATGAAGCGATAAAAATCAGAATGGACAAAGGATGTACGATAGAGATTCAAGAAGTGAAGATTTTTTTCTAAAAGTCACCATAGCCTCTCAAAGATAAGTACATACGTCTCCGTATCGATCCTCGAGACTTTACTTCGACTCAACTTGTATACACGTGAGATCTATAAATCTGGGGCTCTGATATATATATATATATATATATATATATATATTTATTGATTATTTAATTAAGAACTTGGCCAAATTTTTTATAAACATATACAATGCATACATATGCATATGATTTTATTTCTATTTTTATTTTTATATTGAAACATCTTCCTAATTACTGTCACGATCCGAGCCTACACCCTAGACGTGGCCGACACTCGAGAACCATTACTGGTCCCCAAGCGAATCCTCACCCTGGCTGACTACAAGCGAAAGACTAATTCGAGCATACATAAATGTTGACACCCAATTTTGTCCCTCTTTTCTTCTAATTTATTTCTTTGAGCTTCTAAATTATTAATAAGTCGAATACTTTATGATTCACTAGTATTTTTGTTTATTACTATTATTGTAACCTTTATGATTATCATCATTTTATTAGTTTCACTATTTTAAAATTATATTTTTTATGGAAAAATCACGCTACACATCTATTTCAGGGTTAATACTACAACTTTTAGATCTATTTTTTAAATATTACTACTTATAACATTTTAATTACAAGTATTAAAAAATTATTTTTAATTTATAAATTAATTAATTTTGTTTTATTAACTAATTAATTACATTTTATTAACTATTATTCTTTTTATAATTATATTATAATTAATAGGTGAGAGAAATAACATTAATATGAGAGAATCACTGGTAATTATCTATTACACATTTTTAGGGATTTTTATTTTTTATCTAATATTTAAATCAAACATATTCTATTTTATAACATCTGGAATGATAAGTTTATGAATATTAAGAGTCTATTTAGAATTAAAAGTCTAATGTATTTTCAAATTTAAATACTTTTGATTTTCTTTCCTTACGTATTATTATTATTATTATTATTTATTATTTTTAATTTAATATTTAAATTAAATGTATTTATTTTATTTTATAATATTCAAAAATGATAAATTTATAAAATAGTAAAGAGTTCATTTAGAATTCTTTTACTTGTGAGTTTCTATTTTTAAGCTGATAAAAATACTTCTTCTATTTAAATTTGAATTGAAATATCATATCAATTTTTTTTAAATGCAGATCTTTTTATTCTTCTTCCTTATCCTTGATTTTAAATACAATAATATCTTTTTATAATCTATATATTTAAATTGATATAAATATTTAAAAGATTCCCACCCCCAACCCCCCAACAACGTTATCTCTTAATCCTTGTTTTTCTTATTTTACTATTATTTTCAGTACTTCTATTATTACTTAATAACTCTTGATACTCATGGTAAATACTAATTTTTTCTAATATTAAATTTAAATATGTTGTTCACTATTATATATATATATATATATATATATATATCTTTATTTACATTTATTTATTTCCTACGTTTTTCCTTCTCTTCCTCATTTATCTTCATTTTTCTTTCTTTCTTTAGATTGCTATTTTTTATTTCATACCATTAATAAATAATTTGAATTGTATGAATAATGATTTAAATTATATGTTTTCTATTTTCCAAAATTATATATCTGCTAAATTGTATGAATTTGGTATGAATTATGATTTTAAAAATAAATAAACCTACTTTATGATTTTGGTATGAATTTTGATTTCAAAAATAAATGAACCTACCGTATATATGATTTTACTATGAGTTTTGATTTTGTATTAATCATTGTAAAAATGGTTCATATCGATTTTATATCATTTATATATTGATTGTTTTGGTATGAATCATTATAAAAAAAAGGGAAAATACATAAAATCCCCCCTGAACTTGGCAGCATAACTTACTTTAGTACTTTAACTTTATGGGTAATTATTTACCCCCCTAATCTTATTGCAAGTGAATTTAATAGCACCTTACATATACAATACCAGTTTCATACTCATGGGTGAGGTGCACGCGCGCCACCTAAGTGACACCTCGGTGCCACATCGATGACATGTCAGATAATTGAAAAAAATTATTTTTTCTTTATTTTTACTTTCCCAGATCTTTAAAAAAAATTATTTTCACTCTTCACCCACCCTCTCCATTATTTCATTTGGATCAATTTCTTAACATCCAAAATTTCACATTGATTGATTCATTTTATTTTTCATTGCTTTGTAATTATTCACTATTACTTCCATCAATACTTATATCAATCACCGTACTTTTTTTTCCCAACTAGGTGAAACTATCAACTTATATCAACAATGGCGATTTTTAAATTTATGCAAAATCGAACTGCTAATTTTTTAGATTTGATGTTACTTTTCTTGTTTCACTTCTTAATGCATATTCAGGTATAGAATAAGTAACGTTTAAAGTTAGATGAATAATTATTTTTTAAGAAAAATCGAATCTCAAAAGTAAAGAATAAAGAAAATTATGTGGGTCTTGAATGTGATTTTCTATTTTTGTTTAACGAAAAAATGTATAGGATGTAGAGTTTGATGAAGGAGAGAGGATGGGTCGGGGACTCGGGGTTGGGGTAGGATGCGGTGGGAGTTTGAGGAAGAAGAGACAAGCAGGGGAGGTGGGGTTTTGAGAAAGGGGTGGAGGGATTTGAAGAAGAAGAAGAAGAAGAAGAATGAGGTAGGTGATGTTTTTTTTTTTCATTATATATATATATAATGCTAGTGGGACCATTATTTTTCTAAAAAAAAAGATTTACGCGCCTTCAACTTTATTGCTTTTCTTTTTTTGCCACGTCATCTGTTAAGGTGGTATTAAATTCACACGAAATGAAATTAGGGAGGCAAATAAACACCCGTGTAGTTTAAGTGCTAAAGTAAGTTATGCTGCCAAGTTCAGGTTTTTTTTTAATGTATTTTCCCCTGAGAAATTAAACCCAGATCTTCTTCATCAACTTGCCATGTCCGACCAACTTTCATATAAGGTAAGGCATCTTAATTCTTCTTCTTGCTTTGTCCATTGCGCGACTGAATCAGCTCAACTCCAAATAATCTCAACAATTTGCTCAGGTGTGTGACTGAATCTGTTTGTTATTGATCTGGATCTTTGTGTCTTGTTCATTTGTTAATCGATTAAATATCACCTTTCTCATCTCACAAATTAAGTCAACTAACTATTCTTAGATTTCGATTTTAGTGGGTTGAACCCCAAATGGGATTAAAACCACCACTTTTATCTTAATCTTAGAAAATTAGCTAACTATTGTTGTTTGATGTAGCAGGTGCCTCTGCTTGAACGCTAATGTACAACTTCACCATTCTGATATGGGCATTCATCACTTGAAAGTTTAGGTAAAAGCTTACAACCCTCCTATGATGGATATCAAAATACCCACTTGTGCTTGAACTGTTATAATCTCTGTAGATGATACTAGAATACGAAAATACACGTGTCCTGGTTTTATATCAGTTGTGACACCTAAATCTCTCACCAGGTGCATGATATGTATAACCAACAAAACTTAGTTCAGACAACATTATATCGTTCATTACCTGTATTATCTAGCATTAAACAGAACAAAGTTGTGATTTGATGTCAAAAACATCTCCACATTGACCTTATTGACACTGTCTTATTCTCATATGAGGAGTACTCTGTTTGTCCAAGTTAAAGATTTTCCTGCCATTGCTTGGTAGCTTCTGAAATGTTTGAAAATCAAAATTACCAAGAGTTCATCATCTTTCGAATGGAATTAACCTCCACTGTCACCCTCCAAGGAATTTTTCAGACACCATTGATAATATTCACTATAGCAAGAGAATCAGATTCAACAATTATGTTTGGAATTTGATTTTCCAAACAAAATTGCAATCCGACTCTTATTAGCCACCAAACTATAAGAATCGGGAATTGTAATTCCTTAAGCACATAGTAGATTTCCTTCATGGTTCCTTATACAAAAGGCAGCAGAGCTTGGTCCTGGGTTACCTCTGGAAACTCCATCAGTATTGCATTTCCACCACCCACAAGGAGGAGGATACCATCTGACCCATTTAGCTTTAAATTTGGGTCTGAATCCATCTATCAAAGCAACAACTTGAGGCCAATTCATTGGGATTTGATCATACCCAAACTCCTTTCTGATAATTTTTCTTACCATATCATTGATATCCCAAATCACCTTTCTTGTAGTATAAGAACTTCCATGTACTACTGAGTTTCTCCTTTTCCATAAGAACCATAAAATAAGGGTAGGAATTGCTTGGAAGATTAGCTTTTGTCTAGAATTCACCTTAGCTTCCTACCATTTTATCATAGCCTGCTTGACCTGTATCCACGGCCCTAATATACCTGCAGCTTTAGAAAAATATTGCCATACAGAGATAGCAACCTCCCCCCTTAAAAACAGATGTTCTATGGTTTCCCTTTCACGTACAGTACAACAACAACATAACCGTGACAAGTTGGGATTCCACTGAGCAAAAATAGCAGCTACTGGTACCCTATTTGTCCAAACCTTCCAGCCAAAAATGAGATTTTAAATGGAATCTCTTACATCCAAATTTTCTAAAAAAAAACATTTATCTCTTATCTTTTTCTCAACACATCCCATGCACTCTTAACTGTAAACTTGCTGAAACTCGTCTTGATCCACCAAGGCTTATCTCCCTCATCAGATTGCCTCACATGATTCAAGTGTTGTTTAACATGATCAATAATATTAATAGGTAGGTGATGTTGCATTTCCTCATAGTTCCAACATGTTTCCTTCATAAAAACTTCAATATCCATCAATGAATGACAAGATTGTACTTCTGTTTGGTGATTATATAATGGACCAAGTTGAGTCCAATTATCATACCAAACTGATAAAGTACCTCTTTTAGGTTCCCACCAGAGAAATTTTTCAATAACCTCCCTATTCTGTAACATGTTTTTCCATAACTGAGATCCCCCCTTCCATTGAACAAGTGAAGGTATTTGTTTTTTACAATACTTATTCCACATGAAGTTAGTCCAAACAGTGTTCTGTGTCCTAAACTTCCACCAAAGCTTAGCATGCATAGCTTTTGACACTTCAAAAATAGATCTGAAACCCAAACTCCCTTCTTGTTTTGGTAAGCAAACTTTCTCCCAGGCAGCCCAATATGTGCTCTTACCCTCAACCTTATTGCTCCAAAAAACTTAGCAAAAATTCTATGTAGCTCTTTTATTACGCAAATAGGTGGGACAACAACAGAAAGGATATGAATAGGGACACTTTGAAGAACACTAGAAATAAGAACCTCTTCCCCCCCATAAGAGAGCATGTTACATTTCCAAGCCTGTAACCTTGACTTAACCTTTTGAATTAGATCTGCATAATGTATCTTTCTTTTCCTGGCATGGGAAATAGGACAACCAAGATACTTCAATGGAAATTAACCTCTAGATATACCTGTGCACTCTTCAACCAATTGCTTATGTGTTGCAGCTGTATTCTGATGCATGAAAAAACCACTCTTCTCCTTGTTGATTTTCTGTCCTGATTGTGTCTCATAAGCTTGTAAAACTGAAACGATCTTCTTCAAAGAATACCTATCAGCAGAGACGTAAAAATAATAGTATCATCTGCATATGAAAGATGATTAATCTTCATACTCCACTTAGGCATTTCATATCCCACAAAACGACCATCCTCAAATAAAGTATTCAACGCTCTAGAAAGAACTTCAGCTGATAAAATAAACAAAGCCGGAGAAAGAGGATCTCCTTGCTTAACCCCTCTGGTGGAATGAAAGAAACCATGTGATTGTCCATTAATTAGTACAGAATACCAATTATTGGACAATAATCTCCAGATCAAATCCACAAAAATTTCAGGAAAACTCATTTTTCTTAACAATTTCATCAAATAAAATCATGAAACTCTGTCATATGCCTTTGCCATATCCAACTTTATTACAACATTTGCTGGTTTACCTTTTTTCCTGATCTCAGTAACAATCCCTTGTGTCAGCAGAACATTTTCAATGATACTTTTACCCTTTACAAAACCAGATTGATTGAAAGAAATCAATTTAGCCAGATACCCTTCAATCCTATCATGCACAATTCTTGAAATAATCTTATTAATGAAATTACTCAAACTAATTGGTCTCAAGTCTGTGAAAGACTGGATATGTTCCTTCTTAGGTAATAGGACCAAGTTAGTATGAGTAATGGACTTAGGAAGAGTATTACCTCTGAAAAATTCTTTAACCATTTTAACTACATCATTACCTACTACTTCCCAACAACTCTGATAAAATCTGCTGGTCAACCCATCAGGACCACCTGCATTATCTCCATTTAAGCTAAAAACTGTATTTTTAACTTCCTCCATGATAGGCAGCTGACACAGAGAAGCATTATCCTCCTCATTAATAAGCTTGGGAATATGCTTCAACAAAGGGAAAGCAGTAACGTCTCTTTCCTGCCTGAACTGAGCATTATAAAAATTAATAGCCTCTGTAGCTATTTCACCCTCTTCCTCTATCCAGGTGCCCTCAGAATTTTGAATTCTATTCAGATGCAACCTCTTCCTCCTCCCCTTTACAATACTGTGAAAAAAACTAGTATTTTTGTCACCATTTTCAAACTAATCATATCCTGCTTTTTGCTGCCAAAAGATTTCTTCAAAATGAAGATATCTTTTAACTTCTGCTTGGAATCTTTGTAACACTTC
The DNA here is from genome assembly GCA_029582725.1 of Solanum chiquidenum. Taxonomy (NCBI): domain Eukaryota; kingdom Viridiplantae; phylum Streptophyta; class Magnoliopsida; order Solanales; family Solanaceae; genus Solanum; species Solanum chiquidenum. The sequence continues at coordinate 45,201 of JAJOOS010005672.1, forward strand.
TCTATTTTCAGTAATGGGTACTTCTTCAAACAGTTTCTCCTTGATCTTGACAATGTCTTCCCTGATTATTAATTGCTTGAATATGTCTCCATAAGTATCCTTACTCCACTTAGTCAACACAGACTTCACATTCTTGATGTTAACCTTAAACTCCAAGAAAGGGTTTTGGGCTCCATTTGAACACCAATTCTGCCTTACCACCTCAATAAAAGAAGGATTTTCAGTCCAAAATTTGAGAAACCTAAAAGGTTTCTTATGTCTGGACAATCTGTCTTCACATGTAAGAAATATTGGAGCATGATCTAAACCGGTTCTAGAAAGATGTTCCACCTCCATAAGATTAAACTTTTCCTGCATCTCTTGATTGACAAGAATTCTATCCAACCTTTCAAAAATGCAGTCATTTCCTGCTCTACCATTCCACTAGGTGAATGGACTCCTTTTAAAAGGAAGTTCAGTAAGATCACAAGAAGATATGCAGGTTTCAAAATCCTCATGTTCATCATCACATACTGGTAAACTACCAATCTTTTCTTCAGAATTCAATACAACATTTAAGTCCCCTCCTATCAACCATGGAGTTGGCATAGTAGCTGCAACATAAATATCATCCCATAACGTCAACCTCTCATTTGTTGAACACTTGGCATAAACTAGTGTGACAACAAAGTTGAGAGCTTGATTTTGATCCTGTAACTGCACAATATAGGTAATAATATCATGATTAATGAATAATCAAATCTTGCCATTGCAATTAGACAAGGCTAATTTCATATTCAACCTTCTCTTATACTTGTTAATCTCATTAATATGCTGAAATAGTTCCAGCAGGCCAATAAAAGTGAACTTGTGATAATTATGAAGCATCTTTACTCTTTGAAAAGCTTGTTGAGACTTCACCGACCTAATATTCCAAATGAGGGCCTTCATTGATAACTAGAGATTGATTTGGATCATTTAGGCTGAACTCTGGTGGGTAACACCTTATCTCCATTACAATTTTTCTTTCCTTTCCTTGCATTCATCAACAATCTTGGCGATACATCAGCTTTCAATGGGATAACATCCCACATCTCATCAAATTCCTCTATTTCCACAATGCCTTTAGCAATTTGATTAGAATTTGAGATATTACACTCCACTTCCCCTACATTGTGGGTAATAATATCATGAAGAACTTTGTTAGGAGAATGAACCATAAGTTATTTATTAGTTTGCAATGGTTTTGGAATCTCCATAATTGCCAAAGCATTTTCCTGTTCAACTTCCACTTCAACCAAATCTGCATTGCCTATCCCTGTCACAGTATTCCTAGTAGATGACTCTTCCCTTTTTTCACCAGTTGTGCTACTACTACCTGTGAACTTTTGATTGACTTGATTATCTTGCTCTTTGGATTCTGACATGACTTGAACATTTCTAACATTAATCTCTAATTCATAATTAAACTGCTTCTCTTGCTGATCATCTGTAACTTTATTTTTCTTATCTTCTAATTGACTATAACTATGGCTTGATGGTGCAGGATGTTCGGGTTCTGCAAGTTTAATAGATTCATTTTGCTTTCCAAATGCTCTAGTGACCCATGCTTTTGAAGATTCTTCATGTTGCTATTGATTGATTTTAGCATTAGGATCTTTGGTAATACAGTTGATGTGATCCTTAACACTTTCTGTGGAATTTGTCTCAATGTTATTGTGACTGCTAGATGCTTCATTTGTAGAAGATTCCTCTGCTAGTGCAGCAAATTTGTTCTCCAACAGCGGAGGTTGGCTAATTGGAGACTTTTGCTTCGTAACTTTCCACACATCTGGATCTCCTACTACTCTACCACTTGAAAGTACTCCAGCTTTCCCTTTCTAGAACTTGTGGGCAAAAGGAATTGTGGGTTCTTCATACTGTTGATTCTGCTCCTTTACTATCCTTTTTTCCATCACTCCTTGAAATTCTGTATTATTTGTATTGTAGTTATTTCTGCAATCTTCGATATCATGGCCTTGCATCTTGCATTCATTACAATACTTAGGGACATAATCATATTTTATATGCACCACCTCTTTCCTACTATCACCTGTAGTATCATTCACAATGTCCATCACAACTGATTTAGGAAAATCTCCTTTTAAATCCAGCAATACCTTAACTGTTGCACAACTTGGACGAGTTTTATTAATCGTAGCTAGATCAAGTTGCACAGATTTACCCACTGCTGTAGCTAAAGAGAACAAACACTCTTCAGCAAAGTACATGGGGAGCAAGTTCGAAAAGGATATCCATGCTAAAGTCTTTGTGGTCTCTTCTTTTATGTTAAATCTTGGGTCGTATATAAGAGTGCGCATTAAATATGATTAACCATCCTTGCATAGTATATATAGTCTACAATAGACAGAGGCTGACCAGCCATCAGTAAAGGCTGGCCGGCGGCAAGTGACGGCATTAAGGAAGAGGATCGGGAAGATTTGTATTTGTATAATTATAAGTGTTTAGGATGGAGAGATTTGTATTTGTATATACAGTTCTCTCGTTTTATACAAACACAAACACAACTTCACCGATTGATCATAAATGACTCGACGTAACTATCAGAAGGGGTAAAATTATAATTTTTATGAAAATTTCCAAAAATGACCTTCCGGTCATTACATTTGTAGTACTTTTTATGTAATTTTTAATAATATGTGTTACTCCCATTGTCTTAATATATGTAGCACATATAGAATTTCAAGAGTAAATCAAATGTTGTTAATTATTGAGATTTACAATATTTTTTTATGTAATTTCTAAATTAAATAATACATGTTACTTTTTTTGTCCCATTTTATGTGACACATATAGATTAATTTAAAGAATCAGTCGAATTTTTTTATATGTTTTTAAAAGCTTTTTAGTTGTCAATTATCATGATTTATAGTCTTTTTTATGCAATTTTTAACGATAGATTAATTTAAAGAATCAGTCAAATTTTTTAATATGGTTTTATAAATATTTTAAATTGTCAATTATCATGATTTATAATATTTTTTCACATAATTTTTAAATATAAAAAAAATAATTAAAAATAAGACAAGCAAATTAAAATAAAAAGAATACTATTTTTTTTTATAGAAATACCCTCGAAATATCAAGCAGACAGCCTGCTTGAGCACAAACTCCATCTTATAGTACAATAATAATAATAATAATAATAATAATAATTTCTGTTTCACTATGATGATATTTTTGGTGTTATGTAGAGTTTGTATTAAATTGGTCCTGTACCTTCTCTGTCATGGACAAAAACATTAATTTGACAAGTTCATTGCCTTCCTTATCTCAAGATGTATATTAATTAAACTTCATCATTTTTTCTTCTAGAACACTTGCCTCATTGATTTTCCCCCTCATAACTTTCATCTTGAATTTAACTGTATTTTCTTTATTTTACTAATTAGGACCACTAACATGCGGTTTTGGTATTTCAATATACTGTCTAATTTAGTGTATATTTGTCCCATTTTGTTTATTTATTTTTACTTGTTTATATTTGAATTGACATATTTTTTTTAAAAATAATTTAAATAATTACAAATTTACTTTATCACTATTTTGATTCATATTTGAGGTGAATTATCCAAATATTAAATTATATATAGATAATATCATGTTTGATAGTTAGTAATTAGGAAGTAAGTTATGTGTGTCTAAAATTAAAATAGTTTGATTTGCAATTTAGAAATTTATATAATCAATACTGAGATAAGTCATAAGCAAAATTATGTATTATTTTATACATGATAAAATATGAAATAACTAAATCTTGCATAGAGTAATAAATATTCTCTCATAACTAATCCATGTGTAACTATAATATAGCCACCAAACGACCCCTCAATATTTAAGAAATGCTTTGAAAATGACTATAGTTAATAGTAATAAACATGTACTCTTAGTATAATTAGGAAGTAAAAATAGACTGAGAAATAACTCAATTATTTATCCGGTCATCATGTTTTCAAACTCAGTTAAATGAGTTTATATTTTCAGGTCATATCCTAACTAGTGAATTTCTATATATTTTGAAAAACTTAAAAGATAATAGTTTCTTATATTACAATTTCTATTTTATGCTTAGAAATTGATCGATATTAATATTCTTATATCTAATAAAAAATGATAAGTGAATTAAAATGAAAATTTAAAACTCCATTTTAGGATTTTTGATTTTTAAAAGACAAATTATTTCTTCAAATAATACTCCATGATAATTAGCATACTTTATTCATGAGGGAACTTATTTTAAACTTTATTTTTCAGTTAATACGTATGACTAACAAAGTTATGATATTTTTTAAAGGAGAAACTATATAATTAAACACATTTCACTATTATATATACTATTATTATTTATACTTTAAAAATGTTATATATTTTACCTCGAATTTAAAAGTTCCCTATCATATATTGAAAAAAATACACTTAGATACATGTAGATTTACTACCAGATACATTAAAATAGGGAGATATGCGAGCAAAATTTGTATGTATATGATGTTCACATCTATTTGGAATGCCAGATAAATAGGAGAGTAGCGAGTGAGATGTGAGAGAGACGAGCAAGATTTGCCAAGTATCCGAGATAAATGTGAATCCACTTGAATACAATTTATCTAGAACAAATTTGACATCATGTATCATAAGATACATGTATCTGGACGTATTTGAACGTATCTGAATGCACCAAAATTTAGTAAAATACTTAACATTACAAACTAGAGTGTATTTAAGTAATTAACTCCTAAACTAGTGAAATTTATATAAATTTATCATTTTTTTTAATAATAAAAACCATGTATTCCAATAATTATTTTGAATCAATTATTATCGTAAGTACGATAACAGACATAGATAGGAAAAAAAATTACAATAAGAAATACTAGTTATAAAATTGAACGGTGGCTATTAGAAGGTAAGTTTAAGTGGACCAACATCATCAAAACATCTACATCACTGGGTAGTTGGAGGGGGACCATAGTGTTTTCTCGGTCTCAATTCATGAAGAATATATATATACATCTACATCACTGGATAGTTGGAGGGAGATCATGGTATTTTCTCGGTCTCAATTTATGTAGAATATATATATAGAGAGAGAGAGAATGAATTTTTTGAAAAAGAATGATTTACTTTCTTTTATTTTTTAGTAACATTTTAATTTCAACATTCTACGTGTCATATATAAGGCGACAAGATTAAAATGTATTTTAATACATTTGGCATAACTTTGTTGAACCACAAGATTGAAAAATCTATTATATTTTATTAATCTCCGTCATTATTTTTTGGGAAAAGGGTCTGATATACCCCTCAATTTAGCCATTTGTAGTTGATATGCCCCTCATTACGAAAGTGACTCATATATACCTTTATCGTTATACAAACAACTCACATATATCCCTATCGTTACAAAATGAGCTCACATATACCCTTCATTTAACGGAAGAGAAAAAATTAGTTCTAAATTTATATTTTTGACTTTTGATTTAATTTCTTTAAAAAAATATTTAGGGGTATATATGATTTTTCTAGAAAATTTCAAGGTATATTTTAATTTTTTCGGACATAATTTTTTTTTTGACTTTTTGATTATCATTATTTGAGTTTCTTTTTCTTATTTTATTTTTTCTTTTATTCCTTAGTGTAAAGAAAAAAAAATTTAAAACTATTTTTTATGGCTATATTATAATTTAAAACTATTTTTCAGATATATTGTAATTTAATTTTTGTATTTGAAGAAAAAAATTGGGTCATCTATAATAAAATTTACAAGAATATTAGCAAAACTTAAATAAATTTGACCATCAAAATAATAAATCTAAATTAGTCATTGAAACAAAAAAAAGTTAGAAAATAATAATATATGTTTGAGGAGGATTAAATATACCCATATGGGATTATATATTTTTTAAAATAATTTAAAAAATTAAACTAAAATTAATTTTTTCACTTCTGTTAGGAAAAAAGGGTATATGTGAGCCATTTGTATAACAATAGGGATATATATGAGCCACTTTTATGACGAGGGTATATCAACTCTAAATGATAAAGTTGAGGGTATATCAAACCATTTTCCCTTCTTCTTTAAACAAAGAAAGTTTTACATTTTGTTAGAGTTGTCAATATGGGCTGGCCCACCCTATCCGGGCTAACCCATACATGCTTTGTAATTTGACGGGCCAGGCCAGGCTAGCCCATTTTTTATGTGGGCCAGAAAATGGTCGGCCTAGTCCACAAGTGTGTGGGCTACAGGCTTTGTTGGCCAGCCCTCTTTTCTTAAAAAAATATTCTTTATAATTTCTTAAATTAAATTATAATTTAAAAATATTATCATAAATATTGACTAGTGTTACTACTTGTCAATCAAATACACAAATAAATTTATCTATATAATATTTATTAAGTTTGATTTCAAGTAAAAACATAAATAGCTAAATAGAAATATTAATCTAATTATTTTACAATGATCATAATAAAACACAAAAAACTATGATAAGATTCAATAGGCTATTAGTGATGTAACGACCCTAAAAACGAACTAGCGAAACTAGAGCCTCACATGTGAGTTTGGAGTTGAGAACTTAATGAAATGATTATATTTGAAATGACCCAAAAGTTCTTAAAAATGTGCTTCGGAAGTTACCGGAAACTTGTTTAGCTGTATATAAAAAAAATCTATTTCATTTTTCGAAAATCCGACTTCATATTCTTGTTTAGGGGTTCAAATTGAGTGGGAAATGGGTCTAACCCAAATTTTAGAGCAACCGTATCAAAATCCGAA
>JAJOOS010005674.1:0-21611 GCA_029582725.1 Solanum chiquidenum
CGGGCGTTTAAATACCCCCCTTAACATCTTTGAAGTGATTTTTTTTCCACCCTGAGACTATAACACCACTCTCACCCGCCACATCATAGCCACGTAAGTGCCACATCATAACCATGTAGGCACCATGTCATAATTTTTATTTCTTTTTTACTTATTCACTATTTTTTCTTAAACACTTTTGAAAATTAATTATATCAATTGATTAATTTTCCCATTAATTTATAAATGCATACCCCATCCCTCTCTTTCTTCTTCCTTGTTGTTCACCATTGTTCCAACCTTTCATACTTTCTTTTCTTCTTCTTCACTATTCAACAATTTTTTAAGTCACTTTAAAGAAGAAAATTCACTAACATTCACATTATCTTCTTTGAACCCTCCCAACGAATTTACCCACTTGGAGAATGGATTTTTTTGAACACCAATATTTTCTTGATAACTCAAATAAGAAATGAAGATTGCATAAGAAAGTTAATCCAAAAAAATATAAATTTTATGAGAAATGTTTGAATGGATCTAGAAATCAAAATGGGTCACTTAAAATTTAAGAAAGTTTACATTTGCCAAATCGACACCAATAATACAGAGTGAAATCGACGTCAATAAAATGACATTGATATTAAATTTTACGGATTAGTAAAAGATTGGTGAAATGAAAATAGTGGATAGAGGTGGGGATGAAGATGGCGGAGGAGATATTTCAATGGAGAAAAATGTGTATTGAGGAAGACAACAAAATGAAAAGAAAAAAAAATTAAAGAGATTAAAAAGGGGACCAACTAATTTCATTTACCTCTTATTAAGAAAATTTATATATTTTAAAGATTTAATATATACAAAAAACTATTTAAATAATTTGTTATATATAGGCCAATAAAAAAAGGCCATGTGTAGGGCTTTAAAAATTTAGTTTTTTTTCCCTTTGTTTTCACGCACTTTCAGGAGAGTGCACTCACTCTCTCTGCCACATCATTCCTTAGGGGGTGTTTTAATCACTTCAAAGATGTTTAGGGGGGTATTTAAACACCCATGTAATTTAAGTACTAAAGTAAGTTTTCGTGCCAAGTTCAGAGGGGTTTTTATGTATTTTCCCTTATTTTTACGAAAATACTTCATTAATGTCACACAAATTTATACAAAAATGTCAACAATAAAATTTCAAAATTAATACAACCTTAATACACTTATCATACAATTCGTCAAAATTTCAAATAACTTTTTTTTTTCCAGATTACTGGACACGCTTACATACAAATTTCATACTTTCTTAATATACATTTCATACATATATCATTAAGAAAACTTATTTCATAACAACTTTCAAACTCACTTAATACACATTTCATACAACAAATAATCATACATTACAAATATCTATATCTTATCGTACTAAATAATTAATTTCTAACTCACTAATTACTTCAGAAATGACAACATCTAATATAACACACTAAAATTTATAATTTAATACCAACTTAAAACACTTGTTATACAATTCGTCAAAAATTCAAATAACTTTTTTTACATCTTACGAAACACATTTTCTTACAAATTTCTTTTCAATAATTCTATTATATTCATTCATAAATATACAATTACTTTATACTTTAAGAAGCAAAATACACAAAACAATCACAAAAACAAAAAATCACTAATATTATACATTTCACAACAGTTAACAAGTAATGATATCATCTTAAACATAGAGATGATTTACAGTTTAATAAAAAAATAAATCGTTTCAATGTAATTTAAAAACAAACACTAAACAGTAATAAATACTAACCCGAATTATCCCATCTTCCACCATGTTTAATTAGAATTGATACGTAATTGTCCATCTCAATAAAGTCAATTTTTTTCAATGAAAAAAACCTTTAATTACTCGATTCTGGTAATTTTTTAGGCTGAAGAATTAAGAGAGAGAAACGTTGAAGAAAAAAAGGATATGATCTGATTTTTTATTTTATTTTAACTGATTTTGAGTGAATTAAGGATAAAAAATATTGTTAATTTGTTTGGATCCCTTATTCCATGCTAATCATTAATTATCTACAATAAGTTCAAATTAAATTACATGCCACAATTTTAGTTTTTTACTTTATTATTTCTAATTTCATTTTTTTTTCATTTATTTTTTAAGTTTTTTCCAATTAATAAAAACATTTCTTTTTTTTGTGAATTTGTTATAACCTGAAATTTTTAATGTTATAGTTTTAAAGTCTAAATCTACTGCTATAGCTTGAAAATAGTACTATAATATAGGGAAACTTTCACAAATAGTCATTATAATAAACTTAATTATGCTCCATAGTTATAGTTTGCATATTTACGGGTTGTAGCTATAGTTTAAGCTGCCTCATTTGTATAATTCGCGGATTTGTATAATTCGCAGGTTTGTATAATTCGCGGGTACATTTGTATAATTCAGTTATTTATGTATAAACTCGAAATAACGAATTTATACAATTACAAACATCAAAAATGCAAATAGTTATACAAATTTTGAATTATACAAAAGTTATACAAATTATATTATACAAATTACGAATTATACAAATGCGCGAATTATACAAAACTAAAAAGTTGAGTTGTATAATTATAGCTAAAAGTAAGCTGCGAATTGTAATTAAGGTAAACTATAGCTATATTAAGTAATTAACTAATATATGTTTACTTATACGCTTAATTTTCCCTATAATATATGTCATATATGAAATTTACACTTTATCAATTCATTAGGTTTGCCACAAGACCCAGACACAATGTCCAATTATAAAGCCCAACTACGCTACATATGTGTTGAATCCATATTGAATTGTTGGGCCATGTTCCATTTTGAGTCCAACAAAATAAAATTCCCTAAAAAATGATAAATTAGCTAACTAGTCAAACTTCCTAAAAAATGCAACTATCATTATTTATCATCTATCTTGTGAGAATATGTGGATAGGGCTTATTTGCAAGTGCATACATAACTATTCAAATTTCATATGAATTGGGAACTATAATCTATAAACTCAATTATATTCTCATGTCCAAAACTTAGTTTTGTCTTTAACAAATCACAAGTGACTTTTGACTTCGCATTAATTTAATTTAATATAAATATAATCACCCTTTACCGATTTATTTTTTATTTTTTCCTTTTTAGGTACATAAATAAATCCTCTTAATCAGCATGAAGATGTTACCATTTATTTATAAAGAAATTATAGAAATATATAATTGGTTAAAAACAGTTATAATTAATTAACAAAAAATACTGTAGTTAATTTTCAGTATATATGACAACTTTTTTTTATATAAACTAAACATAGATTTTAGTTATGATATTGGTGATTATAAAGTCATTTTTTCCCCTTCATACATCATTTAATAAGCTGGCTTGCAGCAGACAGCAAGAATTTTGTGTATCTATAGTCACTAAAAATTAAAGGTGTTTTAAGTACCATTCTGCAAAAAAGAAGAAGAAGATTGGATTACACAACATTTATAAAAGCCAAAATGCTCATTTTAGAACCACAAATACTAATTGTACATGTAATTTCACCACCAAAACACGAGAAAAAGGAACTAAGATAAGGAGCAAAGATGAAGTCAAAATATTAACTTATCAAGTGAACTAGAGAGTGAAAATTGGAAAAGGAGCGGGATGAAGTCAGAATTTTAATTTTATGAGTTCTGAATTTTATAATAATAATTTTAAGTATTAATAACTAAGTAATAAACTTAATATTCGTATATATTTAAGTGAGTTCAGAATTTGAAAATTCTGGATGCACCAATATCAAGCAAAAAAGAAGAAGTTTTAGCTAGGACAGAACCAGATCGCGTGGGTGAATATAACTTCTTAATATAATTACATTATTTGAGGAAAAGTTAGTGAATTCGACTGATCTCGTATCCTAATTCCTAGCTTCGTCTTTGACAATGAGTGCAATTATTAGCTGTATCAATACACAAACTAATAAATATTTTTCTTTTCTCTGTTCCAAAATAAGTATATGAGGTCTAAATTACTCGTTCCACAAAAATAAGGATTTGTTTTTTACTTACTCCTAATTAAATGTCTTGAAAAAATTAGAAGTGATTCTTTAATGGTGTAAAACTACATGTATTACAACAAAAGTATACAATTTCGAAAGAATGAGATCAATTCCTTCTTGAAACCCTAAAATGCCACTTATCTTAAATTAAAATGAAAATGCTAAAACATCACTTATTTTGGAACAAATAGAGCATGCTAATTTAGAATTTAATTAGATCTTATGAAATTTGAGTTAATAAGAGCGGTCAATTAAGTTTTGAATAGTGTATCTAATTAATTTTTAGGGTAAAATTCATAGGTGATCATTCAAATTTAAATTTATTATATCAAAGTTATAATAACTATTTCGTTTGTCATTTTTAGGTAAAGTTTAATGATTTTCTTGTCATAAAAAATAGTTTAGTGATTTTGTTATCGTAATTGTTCGATCAAAGAAAAAAAAAGGTGGAAAAGAAGATATAGAAATAGGTATTATAAGTAGATATATATACCTTAGAATATATGGAATGGAAAATGGTGTCACCATTGACACTATAACTTCCATTAATAACTTGTATGCCTTCTTCGTGAAGCATACGTATGATATGGTTGAACATTAAAATAGTTTATAATCTATAGATATACTGGCTAGTGAAAGTAAACAGTAAATTCAAATTCAGTCCGCTAATTGCACAAAAAACGCGATCTTTCATTTGATTTCTTTCTGTTATGATCAATTGTCTTTCCTTAATTGTATACTATAGGACGACCATTAATTATTTTTTGGAGCTATGAAACAGTAATCATGAGGAGGCTCAATTAAAGTTGTGGAATAAATTAAAGGAAAGCAAAAGGCAATATCTGCAGGAGAAAACGACATGACTATATAGTAGCATATTTGGATAATTTATTTTAAGCTTTGTAAATTAAAAATGACTTTTCAGCATTTTTAAATTGTTCCTGATGGAATAATATTTTCTGATTTATATAAAAATGTTTCTTGAACATATATAAAAATATTTTTAAGGTAACATTTCCTATTAAATTATCATTTTTAAAAAAGAAATAAATAAGAGAATATATATATTGTACTAGTAACTAGAGACTTGTAAGTCAAGTAGTGATAAGTAAATAATGCATGACTGGCATTTTCTCATGAATCACGTTCATTCGATATGAAACTTAGGACTAAATTTTTTCCATTTAATAATATTGAATATTGAACGATCTTTCTTTTTTACCTTTACTTTAATGGTTCATACTTTTTAATAATTGTCCCACAATGATTCTGTAAAAATCTCAAACATTGGGTTCGTTTCACATTCTTGCGCCCGCAATCTTCTTAATTCGTTGAGACTATCCCTTGCGTAATTATTGGTGAAATGAGCCACTAATATGCGGAGGTGGGGTTTCGGACTAGTAGCTTTAACTATATATATATATTAATCTGTGAACCCCTAATAAAATTGATTGACAGTTCTAAAGGAAATTTAGAATCCCCAAAATTTTAATCCTGCCTTTGCCTCTGCTGATAAGTCATAGACTTGGAAAACAACTTGCTAAATATTCACTATTCCTTAATTCTTACGATGTGGGTGACTTAACACCTCATCATATTTGGGACTGAAAGCTTAGTGCATGGATCGAAAATGACATTATAAACTTGATTCTAATATTATTATATAGAAATATGTAATTTGAGTCTAACTCAATTTCTAAAATTAATTTGTAATAGAAGATCAATTGCGTAAGTGAGACCAAAGTACCTATCGGCCATGCACCAGTGTGGGAGACTTTAACAACTTCTACTTTTTGGAGTTTATAAGGACAAGTTGTATATTATGTATATATGCACATTATATAGCAATTTCACTATGTATATCCATTAAGAAAAGTAAAAGGATAACCCATTTAATCGAGAATAAGGCATCCGCTTAAGTCTCTTAACAGCTTGTTTGTATGGTTGTTGTTGTTGATTATTGCGTTGTACATTAAAATATAATATTTATTTTGATTATTGTTATATAAATTTTATTGTATCGTATTGTTAAATCTATTATTAGGTAATTATACATAAGGTTTTCAGTAACAATTAATTTGGTGTGATATTGTTGTTAACTTATTACTTTTATTAATTTAATTCTTAATAATCTTATTTTATTTTTTACCTTGCCTTTTTATAATAGCTTTCAATCTTGCACATACCATACTTTTTCTTGCAGTTTATCCTTAATATTGTTGATGTGTGAAATTATACTATATAATGACGGAGACAGATATAATCTATCCAAACATTATATTCATTATAACAATATGATTTGATACAATACAACACAATATTTTATATACATTACTAATACATTATGAAACAATACATAACAATCATCTGAACAATAGTTGATGTCCATATATTTTAAACATTATGTAAACATAAATATTTCTTCTACTCACATGTTTGGTCTTTTATATTTTAATCTTTCTCGAAACTTTTATACAACTACTGGAAAAAATAAAATAAACATACGACATTCTTATTCATTAAACGAACAAATTAAGAAAGGATAAAACAAACCAAAAATATCACAGGAGAGTTTCACAATAGTTGGATTTTTTTTTCCAATCATGTACATGTATATATTTTTCACGTGATGTACGCTAAAACATCACTAAGTTAATATTTGGTTAATTAATAACATTTTTAAGATAATATTAATCTCTGGTCTCGACTTGGGTCAATGAAAAAAATAACACATTTTGATGCGATAATAAGATAATATATTTTTAGAAAATCCCTATATAAATATATGGTCCCATTAATATTATGAATTAATAATTCTTTAAAGTACAAATATATGTAAGACAATTTAGTGAAATATGATTTAATTGGGTTTTGTTTTTTGTTAAAATTGAAATCTTGTTGAAGCTCATCTCTAACTTTTCTTATTGCATCCAAAAGTTTCGGTAATATTTTTTTGAATTGCACCAGAAAATTGTGATAAACTCTAAATGTGATAAATATGTCCTTACGCTTAACTGGTTCCAAATGTATTGTTTCATCTTCAACTTTATCATCAACATTATTTTTTTCAATGGTATCCACAATTTCTTCTAAGCTCTGGACCTCTTAACATGTACCATTTTCACCCATTCAATAGGTTATTAACGTCCATTTTATTGTGGTAACCGAGATTATTAATCATGACTTCAAGTGCATGAATGACGTTTTCATCAAGTGGGTTCATTTAAATTCTTTGAGATTTAATCACCGAACAAATTTTGTGTTATCAAAACACTCTTTAAATTAATAATATTAATTTATCAATTAAATAATATCTCTATAAAATAATAATATTTTATAATTCTATTTATATTAATTTAGTGATGTTTTACTGTATATTGCTCTAAACATATATTGCAGTCATGAGTACTTGTTTGTTTTCACCCACCCTTAAAAGTAACATTATAAAGCTATATTTTAACAGGTCCAGCATCCAAGTTAGCCTGGAATTAATTATTCTTGAATAAGTTATCATGAGGTAAGATATTCCATCATATATATGAGATAACTTATTATATCACAGTAATATAAATGATTGAATGAATAATTTAAGAATTATCTAATACCTCCAACTAAATATAAAATAAAATAGTTCTATATTTTATCCTTGAGATTATTATATCTTATATCAAACAACTCTTAGGATCGGCATTCCCTGTTGGGGTGGTGGTGGTGGGGTTAAAAGAGCTAGACTTATATTTTGGAAAACTTTGTGGTTACCATATCTGTCTATTGTGGAATCTAGCTTTTATTTATGCGCATGAGACCCTCATTGTCATTGATGTCTAAACTTTGTGTAGCATCTTGTTGAAAGAAATTAAAAGTAATAAACTTTGTACGGCACCCTTGTGTGAGAGAAATGAAAAGAAATAATATTTTGGCTATTTACACGTACATGAGATATTTGTAATTTTTGTACGTATTACAAGGATGTGGGATAATTTTGTCCACTAACTTGGACATATATGTTCTACTAATATTTAACTTAAACACCTCATAATTGTCATCAACTTTATTAAGTCTCATTACTAGATCGTACACTTGATGCCTGATGCCTGATGTGTTGAGAGACTCCATTAATGGGAGTTAAGAACACTTAGAGAGAGGTTGAGGGAATGAATCAAATCTTATTCATACAATCTGTATATTCACATGCTGATTACACATCATATATATACAAGTATGAAAAAGGAATATTTGACAGCTGTAAATCCTAACTAACTAAGATGCTCTTTTAACTAACTTTATATACCTAACTAACTAAATAGTCAAGTCTAGCATATAGTTAATTAACTATGTCCTCAACACTCCCCCTCAAGCTAAGAATTGAAAAATACATTTTTCATTCCAAGCTTGTCAATCAGTGCATCATGTTGAGTCTTGCATAATCCTTTAGTCAAGAGATCTGCTTGTTGTTCTTTTGTTCCAATGTGTTGTGTTTGAATTAGCCCTTCTAATATCTTCTCCCTTACAAAGTGACAATCTATGTCAAAGTGTTTTGTTCTTTCATGAAAGATTGGATGTGCTGCTATTTGGATGGCAGCTTTGCTGTCACAGAACAATCTCACAAGTAACTGGACTTGTACTCCCAGCTCCTTGAATATACCTTTCAACCATACTATCTCGGCTACTGTAGAGGCCATGCTTCTGAATTCTGCCTCTGCAGAGCTTCTTGAAACTGTGCTTTGCTTCTTTGATTTCCAGGACACAATTGTATTTCCCAGCTTCACTATATACCCAGTCACTGACCTCCTGGTTTCAACACAAGCTCCCCAGTCTGAGTCACAATAGGCCACCAAAGATGACTCTTTAGTACTTGGCATAAGCAATCCAAGACATGTTGTTCCCTTTATATACCTTACCACTCTAAGTGCTGCTTCCATATGAGACTGTTTTAGAGAGTGCATATATTGACTAAGCACCTGAACAACAAAGTCTATATCAGGTCTTGTCATTGTTAAGTATTGAAGTCTTCCTACTAGTCTCTGGTATTTTCCACAATCATCAAGAACTAAATTTTCTATATCATTCTTTCTTCCTGTGCATTCATCAAACACAGTAGATGTCAGCTTATGATTGAACTCTAGAGCAGTAGATGCAGGCTTACATCCAGTTAGTCCCAATTCAGATACAAGTCCAAGGGCATACTTTTTTTGATTCATAAGAATCCCATCTGCTGTCCTGGAGAACTCAATTCCAAGGAAGTATTTCAACTCTCCAAGATCCTTCATTTTGAACTTATGCTGCAAATCCTTTCTTGTTTGTTGTATGAGATTCAGACTGCTTTCAGTAATGAGAAGATCATCAACATATACAAGAATGACAATAATGTATGGTCCTATGTTTTGTGTAAACAAGGAGTAATCATAGTGAGATTGTACAAATCCCATATCAATCAGTGCCTTGGTAACAGATTCCACTGTCTAGGTGCTTGCTTTAGTCCATACAAAGACTTGTGGAGTTTGCAGACCATGTGTTTCTCCCCCTGATTTGCAAAATCCTCAGGAACCTGCATGTAGATTTCCTCAATAAGATCACCTTGAAGAAAGGCATTGTGTACATCCATTTGAAAGATAAACCAACCACAAGAAGCAGCTAAAGCCACCACAGATCTGACAGTAACCATCTATGCCACAGGAGAAAAAGTTTCAGTGTAGTCAAGACTTTCCTTTTGACTATACCCCTTAGCTACAAGTCGAGTCTTGTACCTCTCAACCTCTCCAGATGCTTGATATTTGAATTTGAAAACCCATTTACACCCAATAGGAACCTTAGTAGCAGGAAGAAGAACAATAGACCAGGTCCCATTGTCCTCTAGTGCAGTAATTTCAGCCCTCATAGCCTCTATCCATTTAGGGTCCTGACAAGCCTCCAGGTAAGTATGAGGTTCATAAATGGAAGAATATGCAGCAAGAGAAGCTCTGTAAGGAGGAGACAACCAAGAGTATGAAGCATACTGTGATATAGGATACAAGCAGGCATATTATGCACTAAGAGTGACATAAGAATCTAACCAGACTGGAGGTTTGGAAATCCTAGATGATCTCCTAGGTTGAACCTGATAAGAGGGTCCCAGAGAGATGTCATTTTCAAATGAGACTGCAGGAGGGGAACTAGCCTCAGATGTGATAAGAGAAGGCTGATGAGACAATGAGGTAGAATGGTTTGTATCAGTAAAGGGGAGATATCAGGAAGAGTAGGAAACAAATGGTTAGTATCAGACCTAAGATCTTTGAAAGGGAAGACTGTTTCTGTAAACACAGTATCTCTACTGACAAAAAAAGATTTGGAACCTAAGGAGTTTACATTCATATGTCTTTTATCACCAAGGTCTGTAGATTGACTCATTAAACTTAGATTATGGACCATATGATTTGATGCACCAGTGTCAATGATCCAATTAGCATTTACCACATCAGTCATAAGAGCTGTGTGTATACCTGAGGTACTGGTTGTAGCAACATTAGCTGAAGAATCTACTTCATTTCCTTTGCCTTTGCTCAGCATTTGCAGGATCTGATTGTACTGCTCATGTGTAAACATTGGCATGCCCTGTGTACCTGCTGGAATTGTGTTAGTCGAGGGACCATATGACCTAGCATTAGAGCTTACAGATGAGTCATAAGTCCCAGAGTCATTGTGAGCAGCAACATTGTTTGCATGAGAATGAGATGTGCCTCATTTCTTCTTAGGATAACCATGGAGCTTGTAACAAGCATCCTTAGTATGTCCTTTATAATGACAAAATTCACAGTAGACCGGAGGTCTACCAGTTGTAGAATTACCATTCCTTCCATCACCATAGCCATTCATTCCATCACCATAGTTGTTCATGTTCTTGTAACTACCACCAGGAGGACCTCCACATAATCCTGAAGCAATACCACTGTTGTAGTATCCACCAGTATTAAGAGACATCTTGTTACTCATGAGAGTTGTCTCTGATAGGATTTCAGTAGAAGTAGAGCTAAAACTACTGCTAGCACCATTCACTCTTTGACTTTCAACATTGATTATCATAGTGTATGCTTGATTGACAGTAGGAACAGGCACTTGCATCAACACTTGACTTTTAGCATGAGCATAGGACTAATTTAAGCCCATAAGAAATTGCCACAATTTTTGAAACTGGAAATGTTCAGTATACTGTTTAGACTCAGGACAGGCACACGAAGGAGGAGGAATTAGAGTTTCAACTTCATCCCAAAGCTCTCTTATTCTATAGAAGTAATTAGACATAGAAGCAGTTCCTTGAGACAAGGTAACTATTTCCTTATGAAGATAGAAAGCTCTAGAAGCATTGACCTTATCAAACCTTTCACGAAGATCCTCCCACACTGTATGAGCATCAGATCCATAGATGACAGTACTCACTAAACTCTTAGAAACAGTGTTCATAATCCATCCTAGAACAATGGCATTACATCTATCTCATACGAGGATGCAAGGAAGCTGGATACATATAATTTCTACAAGTTCCTAACAGGAAACCTAACTTGTTCTTGCCAGTTAACACAAGTTTCAAGGATTTACTCCATAGAGAGTAATTTTCAGAACCTAGAAGCTGAATTGAAATTAGAACAGAACCTTGAGTATCTGATGCATGAATGAAGAGAGGATGATTGTGATCTACTGAAACTGGAGGCTGAACTTCAATGGTCGCAACATTATCACCAACAGTCGGCATGATTGAACCAGTAATTTGAGCTTCAAACGCAATAGAGATCTACTCAAATGTCAACACTACTGCAAGACTTCAATCGATCCACAATCGAGCTGATCGAGAATAGAGAAATTAACAGAGGACAGTGAATTCCTTAGTGCTCTGATACCATGTTGAGGGACTCCATTAATGGGAGTTAAGAACACTTAGAGAGAGGTTGAGGGAATGAATAAATTCTTATTCATTCAATCTGTATATTCACATGCTGATTACACATATATATATATATATATACAAGTATGAAAAAGGAATATTTGACAGCTGTAAATCCTAACTAACTAAGATGCTCTTTTAACTAACTTTATATTCCTAACTAACTAACTACTCAAGTCTAGCATATAGTTAATTAACTATGTCCTCAACATGATGCCAGTGTATAATAAATGTATATACAATATATATTCACTAATAAAGTTGAAAATCGTAGAACAAAGGGTGGATGAAGGATTTCTCTTTACTTTTTTGCTACCCTCTAACGTGTTCATATCTTATGTTATCCTTTTCCCACACACACTCCAAAAAAATCACAATCATCGAAACTTGAAAGTTATATTAATTCCTCCCTTTTCTCTCCATGGAAAGTTTCGCCAAGGATTAATTTAATTTAGTCTGTTAAGTTGATTAATTTCAAATCCAAACAACTAGTAATTATTAACGTTGGCAAAACTTTGTAATTTTGACCATAAGGTGAAAACAACTATATACAATGATATAAAGTTTGAGATTAAATTTGATTGTGAATAAACAACAAAAAAAAATGGTTATCAAATCGCCGATAAAACTACTCCTTCAATTCACGTTTGGAAAAGAGAGCAATTGTCTCGATGATCACCACCAATTTTAGCTTCATAACATAGGCAAAAACAAATTGTCTTGGCTAAGCTAGAGGGGAAATAAAAGAGATATATGAAAAACGTATGATTTAAAATAAAATAAAAAAATTTAAAATTCAAAATGTAACACATGAATTAAGGACAGGACGAATATAATTATTTATTTGGGACCTTCGACTTTGCCAGCGTAGTTGTAGTGGTGGGATTTTTTTGTTATCGTAGAAATATTAGATCTTGTTCACATTAATATAATGTTGGTGCACTTTAATTTTCTCCACAAGTCGTGTCTTAAGCTAGCACACTTTCCAAGATCCTTTGTCTAATGGTTGATGATATCATCAGTTGAGACACCATTCCAATTACGTAATCCGAGTGAGATCACCAATCATGCTCACTTTGTCTTAATTTATATACGTAATTAATTAGTTTAACTTGATCGATTTTAAATTACATTTTGTAGTCTAAAAATAAGTATAGATGTTTATGTAGTTATAAATTATTTATATGTTAAAATTAAATTATTATTAAATATTAAAATATGTCATTTTAAAAAAAATTATTAAAAAAAAATGAATCATATAAATTAAGATCGAGAAAATATATACTTATACTAACCAATAATCTGTATAGGATTCTTTTTTAGGGGAGAAGGGCAAAAGGGGGTCGGCCCATGAATAAGAAGAAAAAACAAGAATTGATACATGATATTTATACTATATATATTATGATACGGAGTAACGTATAAGTTGTGAGATATAATTGAAGAGAAGAATATATTTCATTTAGCTATAGCTAGAACATTTTTAATTAGATACTGGCATTGTTATAAGATGGAAAAGGAAAAAAATAAAATAAAAGAGAACTTGCTTCAAAGATTGTAATAATGCAGGAAATGAAATATTAGGGGAACACTATTACGAAATAGTATGTTCACGTTGCAAATTAGAGGGGGAAAAAATGTGAACTAGTATTCCCTCTCGCCCTAATTACTTATCCACATTTCTTTTTTTAGTTGTTCCTAATTATTTATTCATTTTGACAAATTAAGAAAGGACAATTCTTTTTTATCTATTATACCCTCAATTAATTACTTTGAAAAAGGTAGAACTTCTTGAAAATTTTAAGTTTTTAATTCATCCACTTCATAATTAATAAAGATAAAATGGTAAACTACTATATCAATAATTATTTTCTTAATAGGTGTGTCAATTTAAAAATGGACAATTCATTAGAGATGGAGGGAGTATTAATTTTCATCATGGTGATGACGTCACCTTAAATCATATCCTCTCATTTTTGCAGAGACATCGAGATAAAAGGTGATCGCTTTGTTTAAGAAATTATAAATAAAGTGTTCAATTTTATTAATTTATTTTTTATTTATAATAATAAACATCAAGATAATTTATAAAAAATATGCTTAATAACATAACTTATAAGGCATATGAATAATATTATTAGAATAGATATAAAATAATTAATAAACTCTTGAAAAAGGATTTTTATGGAACTTCTAAATTTGTTTAGGCTATTAAAGAGTATTAATTGTATGGATAAAATGATAAAATTTTAATTTTTACAAATATTTTGAATATATTTTTAACGGTAATAAATGATCAACTAATATGAAATGAGAGAATATATTTAATTTATTTAATTCCCACTTTAGGTTAAAAAACATGTGGTTGATCAAATGTACGTATTACCCTCTTTCTTTCTTTTTGGCTGTCATTTGCAATTTTTATATATTAATATGATGAAAAAATACTTCTTAAAATATTAGTTAAAAGTTATATTATTTGACTTTAAAAGAAGAAATTATAACAACTAAAAAAGAACGGAAGGAATAGTTGCTTTAACAAAAAGGAAACTATAAAAAGAACGAAAGGAGTAGTAGATTTCATAAAAAAAAACTATGACAATTAAAAAGGAACGAGAGAAATAGTTGCTTTCACAAAAAGGAAACTATGACAAAAAAATAAAATGGAGAGAATAATTGTTTTCACAAAAAGAGAGAATAATTGTTTTCACAAAAAGAAAACTATGATAACTAAAAAGAAACGGAGAGAATAAGGACCTTTTTGTCCCCAAGTTTTATTTGGGGATATTTGAGAAAAACTTGAATTTTTTTTGGCCATTGGCGTTTGACCTCATAATTTGACAAATATTTTTGCCAAGAATCCCAAGTTCCCAAATAATAAAAACTAGTTTTTGGGAAATAGTTGAGAACTTTAAAAAATTCAAAAATCATCCCAAACTTTTTTATTTTATAAAAAATACCCATCATTTATTACTTCCTACTAATATATATCTCAAGGAATAGTTTGTTACTATCTCCTCCGAAAAAGTTCGAGTTCTAATTTAAATGATAAAATTGAGAAAACGAACAATATTTTTAATAGATTGAAATTATAACCAAATCGAACTAATTTGTAGAACGTGGGAAGATTATATAAAGGAATAGTTTGTTACTACCTCCTCCGGAGGTTGTTATAATTATAACCGAATCAATGACAAATATAAATATGCATTAATGTATTGCTCTTGCCTATATTATTATTTTGTTGTTGTTGATTGTTATCAATTATGCTATAATGTTATTTTTAACGAAACATATTCATTATAAATAGATAATACAAACTTATGAGTATTTTTTTTTATAGTTTTAAAACTTATGAATATAAATTATATTTTTTGAAATAGTTAAATATTTTTAGAGAAACTTGGTGCCAAACACAAAATATTAACTTGAGAAAAACTTGACCCAAATATTATTCGAGCTTTCACCCAGCGAGACGACAAGTAAGTTTTCTGCACTTACTACTTTTAGACGATGACCTTCCTTAACACGTGGGGTCTGAAATCTTGAAATAAGATCATTAATGATGTAATTTGTTTTCATTGTGCAAGCTGTCTTTAATTAATTAATTACTCGTACATAAGAAGTGATGAATTACAAAAATGACTCATTCCTTTTAAGTTGACTTAGAAGTCTTTATTTAATTACTCGTACAATAAGTTTAAGTAAACATAAAATATTGTTGAAAATGTAGAAAAAAATAATACAATATGAAACCAATTTTATATCCAGGCAGATATTGGCACAGTACTGTGTTGGATGCTTTCCCATTATTGCAAACATGGTCAAAAAATAGTCCCATGTGGGACCAAAAATGATAAATAGTGACAGCCCTACCAAACAATTCTATCATCCTTTTTATTTATTTTTATTTTTATCTTCATATAATCATATCTTGTTGTATTCTCCTGCACTTATTGCCTTTCACTTTCAACTTATTACTCAACTTTAGATTCCTTTTTTCTCTGTTTCAGATCTCCAACAAATTATTATATACTATAGTATATATAGTATAGCATAGCGCTATTGAATTAATTTCGTTATCGATTTAATAGAGGGACGATCGATCGATCGATCTTGTTATTTTCCAAGTTTGTTGGAGAGATGGAGCAGCAGTACTGTTGTAACAAACCTAGTTCCTCATCATCATGTAAAGCAGCTGATAGAAAGACAATTGAGAAAAACAGAAGAAATCAAATGAAGGATCTATATATGAAGCTCAATTCACTTGTGCATCATGATAAACATTCTAAGGTTCTTCTTTTTTGTTTTTTCTACTAATTAAATAGTACTATTCGATCTCCTATATATGTTATTTATCGTCTTTTTATCTAACTCACGAGGCAGAGCCAAAAATTTGGTGAAGGGTGTATAAATTTTCTTATCGGTCATGACTTGAGGGTGTGCAAAATTAACAACACATTCATATATAATAGTCAACATTTAATCAATGTACACCACATAATTTTCCAGAGAAGGATATGTTGACCACCCTTTGCCAAATTTCTGACTCCATCACTATTCAATTCAATATCCTCTTCCCGAAAGATCAATTTGACAGGACGGTTACCTTCAAAAAAAGGAAGAGAGGGAAAGTCCCCACA
Source organism: Solanum chiquidenum (assembly GCA_029582725.1). Lineage (NCBI taxonomy): Eukaryota > Viridiplantae > Streptophyta > Magnoliopsida > Solanales > Solanaceae > Solanum > Solanum chiquidenum. Next base: position 16,608 of record JAJOOS010005674.1, read on the forward strand.
CTATTAAGAAGCTGAAAGAGAAGCTACTGGGATCCTCACTGAGGATTTGGTGATTATTCAAGTTCATATATTGAGATCTACTAGCTAGACATCCTAATCATAAACAAGACTAATTGTTAGAATGATAAATCTTTACAAGTCATGTTTCCTTTTTTGATACAAATCAAATATATGAAACTGCAGTACTAACATGCTTCTTTAACAAAACTAATATGCATTCTTTTCAAACTTTATATATACATTTGGTATTGAATTTGTCCATTTGTTTGATTGTTATAAAGATATAATAAACTGAAAAAACAAAAACAAATTTGAATCCCAAAGTTGATCATATCATACCAATCGAATGTCTATAGTATTTGAACCATATAAAATAGTACTAACACATCAACTGTCAAAGTAGTGTGGCACTCGTAATCTTCAAATTAAATCCTGGATCCGCCTCTGAGTCCTTAACAAATTGTTAAGGTAGTTATCTGTGGTTTAATTTGCAGGAATTTTTGTCACTGCCGGATCAACTTGAAGAAGCCGCGAATTACATAAAGAAACTGCAGATAGATTTGGAGAAAATGAGACTCAAAAAAGAAAGCTTAACAGCAGCTGCTGGTACTTTAAATTCAAATTCAAGCAGTAATACTAATGGGAGAACATTGGAAAATACATTGCCATTGCCACATATTGAAATTCACAGTGTGAATGCAGCTCTAGAAGTGCTTCTAATTACTGGTTTAGATCATCACTTCATGTTCAACCATATCATACGTATGCTTCATGAAGACGGCGTACAAGTTATTAATGCAAGTTATACTCTCGTAGGTGACACCATCTTCCACTCCATACATTCTAAGGTAATTAAGACAATATGTTTAAATTCTGAATCTGTCTCTCTGCGTATTAAGTTGTTTGTTTGGTAATGTATGGTTAGGTGGGAGAAAGTGCAACGTCATCGTCAGCAAAGATTATCTCAGAGAAATTAAAGCAGTTTGTGGGTGCAGCTGCTACATAGCAACCAACCAAGTTATAATGTTTTCTTTATTTTGGGCACGTGATAAATTATCTACCTAGCTGTTTAATTAGTACTACTTGTTCAAGGACAAGGTTTATAATTTCCTGCATGATGATTGAAGTTCGACTCTTGGGTTTTCCAGCAGTTAATTATAGTAACTATTTATTAATCGATTGATCACTTGATAAGTTTATATTATTATAACTGGTACAAAATTAATATATATACATTATCGAGCATGTAGGAGTATTAGACTACAAATGTTTAGGAGTTTAGAATGATTTTGTGTTGTTCCACCCATCGCTTTAATTTTGGAAGTTTCTCTCCAAAGAAAAACAGACTCGATAAAAATGAGGAAAATAACTTCTCTAATGAAAAGATGGAATGGTAATAGCTCAATTGCTGTAAATATATATTTTTAAAGGTAATTATTACTAGTGGCAATTGCATTTTAGCACTCTTTGAAAATGTTGTTAAAGCCTATAGCTAGTTATATTGTAGTATCTAATGATAATTAACTAATAACGATAAAGACTTTAACACTCTTTATTAATATACATATTTATTACCACTAAAAGTTATTTTTTATTGTAGTGAAGTTCTACAAGTAACATTCCAAGTTCATTGTCTTTGAACCTCACCCGCCCAACATCCTCAATCCCCACCCCTTGATCATCCCGACCCACGCGCCCTATCCCATCTCGTCCACGTAGTGTTTTGTTAGATTATAAATAAAAAAATTTGGAATAATTTTTTTTACTTACTTATCCGTATGTTTTAGATAAAGATCGTTCTTATAACACCACTACGAAGGCCAGAATGATCAATGTATGTACTATCTCTTTAGTTAATTAGCCAGCCAATACCCAAAATGTATGTATGTACATTCTAGTGAATAATCTCTATATAAACTTTAATTAGGACAAGCAAACCTCATTCATTTAATTAAGGGATAAGTAAAAAAGGTAAATGATAACAATGCTTTATTTATGTTTCACTTCAGCTTAAAGTTTATGTCATTATGTCTTTCTTTATTATTATATAAAATAAAGGATCATATTTCTATATATGCCTTTCAAATCTTATTGATCCAATATAATAGTACTGTCACTTAAACATTTGGAAAGGTAATGTTAGTGACACGTCACGTCATATGAAAATATACATTATTTATATTTTATAGTATGGTTTCATTGATCCATGAGTTTAAATTTTTTTTAAATGAAAAAGGTATAAGGTACTTGTGGTCGTAATATAGGCACCGTGGCTTAGTACAAATTTTCCTTTAGTAGTCTCATCCCTTCCACACACTCCTCTTTTGTACTCCATAATAAAGTGTACATTGTTTTAGTCACATCTTCTTTCCAAAGGCTTCTTTAGCATCTTCATTGACTTTAGATAAGACACAATGCTCTGGCGGTTTTCGATATCGTTTGAATAGACTTATTTTAGATATTTTTAAGTTTAAAATATTTAGATAAGGATTGAAAAATGTCTTCACACATTTATTTTTAAGTTGAAAAATATAAGTTGGAAAACCTAACTTTAATTCTTTAGCTCATAAGTTATAAGTCATCATACTCAATAAGTTCATCCATCGTAGTGTTTCAAATATCTTGAATTTAAAATATAGTTAATTATTTTAGTACCAACTTAAATTCAATAAAATTTAAATGTATACAATTAAATCATATTCCATGACTGAAGAGGCTCCGAATGAAACTGAATATATAAATATAAAAATTATATAAATCTCATATGTTATGAGCTAATTACATTTTATCCCTATTATTTTCTAAATTATAAAAAATTCATAAATTTCTAAAATCTCGAATACATTAAGAAATATGTAGATACATAGCTCACAAATTACAAATGATATATCACTTATCAGAGACGAGATTTTTATCACTATTTTAAAAAGTAGAATTTTTTAGAGATTATGGTAAAATAAGAAGCTTCATCATAGTGACAAAGCATGCATACTGTGACGGCAGGCCAATAAGAAGGAATGCCAATATATCAGATTGGGACATCGGTGAATTTTGAAGAAAGTTAAGTGCACCAAGTGTGTGTGATAATTAGAAATTCACAAATTTAAAGAATCTCAAGTTTTCCATAGAAAGCACGCAGCCCTCAATAGTTTCAAGATTTAGACAAAGTTTTGGTTATAGAGATCAAAGAGTTGCAAAAATTGTAATTGCAAATGAACAAAGCATTATTTGAACAAAATGATACAAGTTTTGTTGGGCTAAATTGAAGTATGACCTAAAATTCAAACTTGAATGAGCCCATAAGTCGCCCGGGTTTTTATCGTTGGGACATTGTATAGTTAGGCCCAATATCAGGTATATTTATTTGCAAGGAAAATACATAGTTAGTAAATGATCTTACGTTTGAAGTAGGGTTGTGCTACTTGGATTAAACCGAAAAACCAAATTAAATCAAACTGAATTCTAATTTGAATTGATTTTTTGAATTAATAATTTACTTTGTTTGATTTTTTGGTTTGATTTCGGATTTAGAAAAATGAAAATCGAAAATAATAATAATAATAATAATAATATATATATATATATAGGTTTAGAATTAAATTGGAGTTAACCATTTTGTCCTTTTTTAGTTATTGTCATTCATTATGATTTAGTTTATTTTTTATGTTTGGACATCTATAATTGATATACCTTTAAGTATTGTGTTTTATGTTTTACTTGTGAGATACATATATAAATATAATATATTATTATTTTCAAATTACAAATATAATTTTGATTATGTTTCTAATTATTGAAATAACCGAATAACCAAGAATAAAACCAAAGCGAAATGAGAAAAACCAAACCAAATTTATTTTGGTTCGGATTGAGTTACACTTCTTCAAAACCAAAAATAAAAAAAGTCAAACCGAAAAATCAAATGCACACCCCAAAATTTTGATATTAACAACTGTAAAATTGCATATTCGATATGCTTTATGGCTTGTACGCTTTTGCTCTAATTTTTTGTTTGTTATTATATCATAACACATATATCTATTTATGGGAATATAATATAACATGTGATTTCCATTGAATATAGAGAAAAAAACGCTTATACCCGCAAAAACATGATATATGAATGAATATATCAACTCTAACAATTTTCAAATAGATTAGGCCCTTTGAATGGCTGAAATGTAATTTCTCTATGTATAATAGGATCGTATTAAATAAAGAATATGTTATTATTTCAAATTTAACCAATTTGATGAATTATTCTTAAAAGCTAACATCAAACTAGTGTTAGTTGATGATAATTACTTTGAAAACAAAACAGTAAAGTTAAATTTCTCTGAGATATTATCTCAATTCCAATAAAATGTAATAGAGTAAAGTATGACCTGATTGTAATAGTGTTATATCTTTTAAATGGAAAGTAGGTGACTCATTTAATAGCCACTTTGATAGATCAAAGAAATTTCAACGAATAATGTTTATGTATAACGATTAAAGATAGTTTGAAGTTTTATAGAATTATGAATCAACAAAATTAGCCCATAAAATTATGATTCGCATATTCGACTGAATTTATAATTTTTCCAACAAACAAGACGATGTTGACTCTACAAAACAACAGGTGCACATGCTTGGTTTCAAAACTGAATCCAACATCAATGGGAGTGTGTTTATGCAAACCAATACATTGTTTGGTTTCAAAATGAGACATGTTTTGTCTATGTTTCTCGTGATTTTTCGACAATACGAAAGCTTCTAGATACTCTGTAGCTCTTGAGATTTTTTTTAATTAGTGAGTTAGAAGGATGGACCACATCTCCAAAATCCTCCAGGATCTTTCAAAGCTTCAATTCACATGAACCATGATATAAAAAATATCCAGCCTAAGTAACATGTGAACATCAACAGTAACACACAAAACATATATGTATAAATTTCACTACTTTTTCCACTTCAAATTGTCAAAAAGGAATCACGTTGCATCTTTACATATTCTAATAACAT
>JAJOOS010005675.1:0-26273 GCA_029582725.1 Solanum chiquidenum
CTACTATTTGACGCAGTCGAATTTTAGAACGGTGAAGAAGTACTCTAGCTTTGTTGAGAGATTTGAGTGCTGATTTCTTTCTTCTCCATTTCGGTAAAATTTTTTGGTGGGAATGGTTAAGAAAGATGATGTAAAAAGACAAATATATTGGGGAAATGAAAAAACAAAAGGGAGGGAGTGAAATTTTAAGTCCCGCCTTATTTTGCCACGATATTTTAGCTTCAACTTTTTACCCGTAGAGAATTTTCATTTATTTTAACGATTTTACCACGGTTTGTCAAACCGTGGCCAAATAACTGTGGGTAAAAGCCATTTTTTTGGTAGTGTAAGGCTTGATTCAAGGTAGGTGATGATTGTTGTTTTCAAAGTTTATATATGTATGCATGCTAACTGTTTCTATAGTGAAACCTATATAATGCATGTTTGGAAAAACAGAAGGATTGAGTGTGAAATGATGAATTGTTGATAATTTCATTCAATATAGGTGTTTTGTTTACTTGTATTTACAAGCGTGGTTGCACTTTATTTTGCTTGTAATTGTATTTTATTGTGCTTGTGATTGTATTTGTGTGACTAATGGTTGGCTCAGATACAACACCTAATATGTATTAATGGTTGGTTCGGACAATATAATCAACGAATAGGCTCCCGCATGAGATACTGACGCACAATAGAGTCACACATGAGAGAGTGACACGCCATCGCTAGTGATTCATGCATTGGAGACTGTGATTGTCGCCGCGGTGAATCATGTCGCGACGGCGAGGATGAATCTAAGAAAGCTTCTTTGATCGGCATCATTGGTGTCACAACCCAAACCGTCGTGATTGGCACCCACACTAACCCTCCTGTGGGAGAACCATTAATACTAATAAGCTAATCCAAAAACTAAACATTTAAAGATACGAAAGCAGGTTTAAATGCCAAATTAAGTAGGGTTCCCATAAACTCCGAAAGTCTAACAATTCATTACTAAAACATTGAGGAAAATACCCCTAGAATCTGAAAGTCAATGTACCAAGACTCTAACAAACCATAAGTCTAAAGAAAATGGGTACACCCCAGTAAGCACAACATATATAAGCAGTCACAACAACTAAACACGCATATACCTAACATATACAATATAAATTATCATTTCAAGAACAATGTACCATTCCACGTTTCCAATATCAAGTAAATTCACATATATGACAAGTCAATGGTCCTCTCATGGAACCCATACTCAAACCGTTAGTGTACCTAAATGTGGTACCCGATCCCAATTAGTTGTCGGATGTGACACCCAATCCCATACATGCGCTCGAACGTGGCACCCGATCCAAGTTAGTCTGTTGGAACGTAATACCCAATCCATTCAACAAGCCACAATCACAATCACAATGTACATTCTCATAATCATACAATCAAGTGTTGATTCAAGGCATACAATTTTTTTTTATATTCATTCGCATTTGATGATCAATAGTGCAACATTCGCATACATACATGCATTACAATGAAGCAAATACTCACATACAATACACAAACATGAAATCAAACCATCACCTACCTCGAAACCAAGTTTGAATCCTCCTAAGACACTTGAGTCTTCCCTTTCCGAATTTTTTCTGCTTGTTCTAGGTCTACAAATGATTAATACAATGCAAAGATCAATAATTAAGGTCTAATTTACCCGAATTATAACAAACCAAATAAACCAAGACCTAACTCATGATTCTAAGATGCAGCTAGGGTTTTTTCCCACCATCCAATTCAGTTTAAAACCCTCCCCCAACAATATATGATCTAGATTCTAAGTTCTACGGACCAAAAAATGGATTAGGGGAGTAAAATCCTTACCTTTTGCACCAAAATTAGTGGAAAACTGTCAAGAAATTGCATGGGGTCATCTCCTAGCTCTCAAGAATGAAAATTATAGAATAATGGTATTTTTGGGGTTCATTTCCGACTTAAGTTGTGACTGACCCGCTGTGGCGGCCCCCATCCCTCCACAGTGGCCCCGCCCTGGTGGGAATATTCCCGCCCTAGCGGCTTGTACGGTAACAGAGAGTCAAAATTAGATTTTCCAGCCTCCATTTCACAACACACCTTCAACCCATGACACTCAGAAACTATCCGTTCACTAAGATCAGTTTTGGGAGTACTACTCGCCTGAATTCAATTGTGTAAAGTTGTAAGATTTTCTTAACGTCTTGGCTATCCACCTATGCGCATCAAATTCATTATTATATCTCTCATTTGTTACAAGATTTCCCTAGACCTTACTGACTCCAATTTCGTCCAAATCTAGACTAGGCTAGGAATTCTCAAGTTACTACAAAAAGTTTTCTGACCCAAAATTTTCTCCCGATAGCTTTTCTATAATGACGAGAATAGGTCGTTACAATTGGTGATTGTTTGAGTGCTGATATTCTTCCATTTCAAGTATGGCAGATGAAAGTTGTGAAGTGGGTTATTAGACTTTACTGGAACTATAGAAGTCATATTAATTCCTTTATTCTTAAAATCATTTCTTTAATTAGAAAATCGTATAATTTGTGGTAGTAAAGAAAATATAGCAATATATAAAAAAGTATGTCAAGGTGATTGTGTCAGAAAAATCCTCATGATGATTGAAATCTAAATATACAGAGCAAAGAAGGTGATTGAGTTGTTTTGAATAGCTGAAAAGGTATATGGGAAGAGAAGACCTTGAAAAAAAACCTAGAGAGAAAGAGAGGCGATGGATGAGATGGATTGAACAAGTGAAAGAGGCAAGTGTATAGAGGAAGATGATTTATTGGATTATGTCACGCCCCGAGCCTACACCATGGACATGGTTGGCACTCGAGATTCATCGCTGTCCCCAAGCGAACCCTTGGTTTGGCGTAATACTCAATGAAAGACTTACTCAACAACTTTGGAAACTCAAATGCAAAGATTAACTCATAAGATCTCATTACTAGAATAGTGTAACTTAATATAGTCTGAAATACTCAATAAACATAATTGTTCAACTCAAAGTCTTTAAAACATCAATAAGGGACAATGATAGACTCCTCATACTACTATTGTCTATGAAGCCTCTAATAACTTTGATAGATATCAGAACAGGACCCACAACATCTTAACAAAACAAATCCATCATGTGAAGCCCTCCGGAAAGCAAATAGGCTCACCAACACTAGATGGAATGCGATGGGATCAACGAAGCGCCGATTGATGTCCCTAAATACATGTATCCGCATCATGAAACAATACAGGACAAATGACATCAGTACATTGAATGTACAAGCATGTAAGGGGAAAACTGAACATAGGGATACATAGCTGAACTGATAGAAAGGGAAAACATACTCAACTCAACTCAATATGAAAGCAACAATAAAAGGTGCAAGATGTATAAAGCTTTTAAAATAGTAGATAATAACTCAAATATATATATAAATATAATAATAAAATTTTAACTTTTATTTGGGAGATTCTCTAACCGACAACCCTCACTATGAGCTAAGTGATGATACAACATCCCACCTACGCTGCCAAAACTGTCAAATCAAGGTTTCCTCTCGTTTTGAATGTTAAAGTGTTTACACTTTGGGAATACTTAGTTCCCTTATACTCATTTTGAAATATGAAACTCAACTCTCCTCTCTCTGTTAATTAGTCATTCACTCAAGTCTTAAAACAAGTTTTAGAAGATTGTAAAAGACATTTCAAAATGACTCAAAAGGATTTCTCAAAGTTTAGTCTTAATCTTTACTTTAATTTGACTAAAAGATTTAAGAGTTATGATTAGGATATATAGGATCTCTTAATGATTAATGAAGGCTTTGATAGTTAGTATTGAGAAGAGAGCAAAGAAACAACATGAAAGAACTCCTACGGGATGAAGAACGGAGAAGAAAGGGGCCTGACGACCCTGACATACTGCTGGCGTAGGGCGCCAGGTTTGGGGCGCACTGCTGGCGTGGCGTGGTGCACCAGGCCCCAAACTACTGAACAGTAGTTTGGGTGCACTGCTGGCACGGCGCCTCACCCCCTATCTAGATTTTTGATGAATGTTTCTCTCTCAATTCAAGGCCTAACTCATCTAGAATCAAATGATTTCCTCCCAAAATCATTTGGATTCATAAAACCAAAAAAATTAATCGAAAACCCACTCAAGTCCATCAAGAACAATAGTCATTCACAAGACCCTAACCTTAAGAACTTTACAAGACTTCATCGTCAAAGAATGAAGCTAAAACTTCAAGGATTTCTCAAGAATTTAAATCAACCAACCTCAAGAGCGAGTTTATGGATAAAAATCACATGATTGACATGAGGGTGAACAAACCTAACACTATGAGAGCTTACATACCATGAAAGAACCAAGTTTTTGGTGAAATCTTGAAGTTCTTGAAATAATGCTTGAATCCTTTTTGCTTTTCTCCTCTTGAACTTCTCTCCAAAAACCCTACGCTCTTGAATTTCATCTCAAGAACGCAACATGCAATTTACATATACTCAATATATCCACATAAAAAGTACCAAGAAAAGAGTTAGTACCTTAGTTTTGAATTTCTTTGGAAGCCAACAGAAGTGGGTATCTATTCTTCATATCCTTCTCATCCTCCCAAGTAGCTTCCTCAACAAATTTATTCATCCATAAGAACTTGACTGATGCAACCTCTTTGGTTCTCAACTTGCGAACCTGATGATCAAGAATCTGAGGGGTTATCTCCTCATAAGATAGGCTATCCTTAATACCAACATTCTCAGTAGGTACTATGAGTTAAGGATCTCCCAAACAATTCTTTAGCATTGACACATGGAACATTGGTGTCAGGACCCAGGGGTACACCCTAGACGTAATATGGCGTACAAGGCCTCGAGAGACCTCATACAAGCCACTTAGGTTTCATAACATAATATAATAGAAATGAGCGGGAATTTAAAACATTTTCAATAAATATCAAAGTCTTTATAAAACGAGTGGAAGTCTACTACATTTGTCTCAAACCATCTAATACATGAAAGTCTTTGGGACACAACCCATAAAATAGTCCAAAACATAAAATGAAAGACATAAGGAAATGGTGGTCTAATCCTCGAATCCTATGAGGACTCACCAAAGCTTCAAATCTTGCTCTACTATGAACCTAGCCACGGGGATGAGAATCGATATCGCCAGACCCTACATTTGGATAAGAAATGTAGGCAAGAGTATGTGTTAGTACAATGATGTACAAAATATGATAGCTAGCATAAACATCAACATAGGCATAACATAAGCATTAGTCAACATAAGACATAAGCTATTAAAATAAGAGATAACAACATGAGTCATAGGCATAATCAATGCACATAGATCATCATAATGTAAGAGGAACACTTCTTGAAGTAATCTCATTTATCCTTAATCAAGATTTAGGTAATCCACCTTTAGTCAAACATATCAAGGAACGCAACTCAAGCAACAATCCAATCTAATCTATCATCATACAAGTAAATCTCATATTAAAACATACTTACGATACTTCCTTGAAGTAACCTTATTTCATCATAACTATACTACTTTGATTAGGGACTAGTCTCTCTTTAGCTATTTATACAATTCATGGAAGACTACTTCTTAGTAGTCCAAGTCTAGTCATTACCCATGAATGGTTACTATTTACCAATTCAAGGCTACCAAGGAAAAGCACCTCATCATGCTTAACCAAGCTATCATGGAAGAAATATTCTTATGCAAGTCCAAGCTACTAAAGGAAGGGTACTATTGCTCAATCCAAGCTACCAATGAAGTAGTTTGGCCTTACCAAATCAAGCTATCATGCAAGCATCCTCTCATACTAGTTCAAGCTAACCATTGGAAGGGTACTATTGCTCAATCCAAGGATATCCATGAGATCTACTAACTCAAGCTACCATGCATGGTCTTGTCTTACCAAGTCAATCTATTCGTGAAGGGATCTCATATCACCACTTCAAGCTATCATAGTTCATACATGCTTTGATTCAGTTTAGGTGAGCAAGCCTTTCAACCTAGAATCATTCTATGTGACAAAACCTTTCACATTTATACATTCATGGTGTAGATCATGTGGGTAAATCCTTCCACAACAATTCTATCTACAAATCAACAATCATCATATAACTTTACTCTCAAAGCTCTACTGAACATCATTCATCATACATGCCTTAGTCTCAAGGCAATCTTAATCTCAAAGCCTACAAGTCATAATTCATCATATATACTTCGATCTCAATCAATTCATATCTATATGCCTTACTCTCAAGAAATTCAGGTCTATATGCTTTACTCTCAAGCAATCTACAACGTATCTCATCAATCCTCGAAGAATACATCTAAATCCTCAATTTCCTCTGTCATGGCATAAAACCTATTTACATAAATTTCATATTTCTAGACATGGGTTAGGCATGTGTACATGTAAATTAATCCTATAAACATGTAATTCTATCAATTTAATCATAAACAATCATAATCCACTCATTTGGATCAAAGCCCATAACATTAGAAGAGACCCTAACTTGAATTGGGGAATTCTTCTTCTAAATTGGTGAAATCATGGGGGCTCCATGGATGAAAAGCCATCATACCTTGATAACAAAGCCCAATATTTCTTGAGGATTGGAGACTTGACCTTGATCCTAGCTCCAACTCTTTCTTCTTCTTCAAGTTCTAGAGAGAGAATATTTGAGAGAAGAGTTATGGGATTTCTTTAGGGTTTTGAAATAATGTCTTGAATGAGTGAATTTAGGGGCTAAAAATACTTATATAGGTGTTCTGGACATAGGCAAAATGACACCACAGTGATTTAATTAAAACCGGAAAAGACCCATGTGCCCCTAAAATAACTACCACCCCTTGACCTATAGATCCCCGACCGACGGACTGTCGATCGACCTATGGTCCATCCTGGTTGACCGTCGGTAGATACATAGATTTTCGGCTACCTACGGACCCGTGGATCAAAAACCGTGGTCTGACCTACGGTCCATTGGTCAGGCCGTGGTCCTGAAGTCTGAGCCTAGTCTGGGGTGCCCAAGCACGGACCCTACCTACGGTCCGTGGTCCAAACCACGGTCCGTGTGTGGCCACCGTCGGTTGTCCCCTGCAACTTTCTAAAACTACCATTTTACCTCTTTTCGAATCCGGGGTGTTACAACCGGGTGAACTGCTACTAATTCTGACAGTAGCTCTAACTCATAAGCTATATTGCCAATCATCTTGGATATCCTGTGAGGACCAATGTACCAGGGACTGAGTTTCCCCTTCTTACAAAATCTCATAACACCCTTCATGGGTGAAACCTTCAAGCAAACCCAATCATCAACCTCAAATTCTAAGTCGCTTCTCCTAACATCTGTGTAGGATTTTTGATGACTTTGCGCTATTTTCAACCTTTCTTGAATAATCTACACTTTCTCCATAGCTTGATGGACCAAGTTGGGTCCTATCAAACCAGTTTCACCAACCTTAAACCATCCAATATGGGTTCTACATCCTCGCGCATCATGAGCCTCAAAAGTAGCCATCTGGATGCTAGAGTGATAACTGTTGTTGTAAGCAATCTCTATGAAAGGTAAGTGGTCATCCCAATAATTCTTGAAATTGATCACACAAGCTCTTAACATATTCTCTAAAGTCTGGATCGTACACTCTGCTTGACCATCAGTCTCAGGATGGAAAGTAGGACTCAAATTTACCTTCGAAACCCAAACCTTTCTAGAAGACTTAAAAAAAATTATTCGGTGAATTGTGCACCTCTATCTGAAATGATGGACACATGAACTCCATGAATTTTGAATATCTCTTGAATAAATAACTTGGCATAATCTTCTATCGAAAATGTAGTCTTTACCGGCAAGAAATGGGCTGATTTAGTCATCCAATCTATAACCACCCAAATCGAATCATGTTGCCTGCGAGATCACGACAAGCCAATAATGAAATCCATATTGATCATCTCCCACTTTCATTCCGTAAGATCTATATTCTGAGCCATACCACTGGGTATTTGGTGCTCTACCTTGACTTGTTGGCAAATTTGGGAACTTGGCAACGAAATCTGCAATACACCTCTTCATACTACTCTACCAATAGACTTCTCTCAAGTCACGATACATCTTTGTGGAACCAAGACAGATCAAATATCTGGAGCTATGAGATTCTTCCATGATTCTCTCTTGGAGTTCATTCACCCTTGGTACACACAATCTACCTTGATACCTTAATACACCATCTCCCCTTGTTCAAAAGCCATCACCTTTTACTTTTGAACATTCACTTTTAATTCAAGTAAAACATGGTCTTGGTCATGTTTCTCCTTCACCTCAGATACTAATAATGATTCATACCCATTCATCACCACCACTCCACCCTCATAGGAATCTAACAAACGGACTCCCAAACGTGCAAGTCTGTGCACATCTTTGGCCAATTCTTTCCTGCCCTCCTCAACGTGGGCAGTACTTCTCATAGATTACCTACTCAAAGCATCAGCAACAATATTAGCCTTACCTGGGTTATAGAGGATACTCATGTCGTAATCCTTGAGCTACTCTAACCACCTCCCTGTCTGAGATGAAGCTCTTTCTAGATGAAAACATACTAAATACTTTTGTGATTGGTGAACACATCTACATGAACACCATAGAGATAATGATACCATATTTTCAAAACAAATACTACAATTGCCAACTCGAGATCATTAGTCGGGTAATTCTTCTCGTGAATCTTAAGCTGTCTGGAGGCAAAAGCTATAACTTTGCCATTCTGCATCAATACACAACCAAGTCCAACTTTGGACGTATCAAAATACACAATAAAGCACTGCGTACCTTCTGGTAGGGTTAACACTGGGCAATAGTTAACGCGGTTTTCAATTCATGAATGATTTTCTCACTAGATTTAGAACATTGAAACTTTACTATATTCTGAGTCAACTTTGTCAATGTGAATGAAATAGATGAAAACCCTCGACAAACCTTCTATAATAACCAGCCAATCCCAAGAAATTCCTTTTGGTCCAGTTCTGCACTGCTTCAATCTTCTTAGTGTCAACTTGAATCCCTTCACCAGAAATAATATGGCCTAAGAATGCCACGAACTCAAGACAAAACTCACACTTAGAAAATTTAGGATACAACTCTCTATCCTTGAGAGTTTGGAGAACTATTCTGAGATGACTACCATCATCCTCCTTATTCCTCGAATAAATCAATATGTCATCAATGAATATAATCGCAAACATGTCGAGATATGACTAATAATTTGTTCATAAGCTCCATGAATACTGCAGAGGCATTAGTCAAACCAAAAGACATAACAAGAAACTAATAATGACCCTAACGGGTACTGAATGCTGTCTTCTGGATGTCACTTTCTCTTACTCTGAATTGATGATAGCCAGATCTAATGTCTATTTTAGAAAAGCAAGTGGCACCCTGAAGTTGATAAAAAATATCATCAATTCTCGGAAGAGGATACTTATTCTTTAGAGTGACCTTGTTCAATTGGCAGTAATTTATACACAATATAAGAGAACCATCATTCGTCCTCACGAATAAGACCGGAGTGCCACAAGGTGAGACACTAGGTTGAATGAATTCCTTATCAAGAAGATCTTTCAACTACCCTTTTAACTCTTTTAACTCAGCTGGAGCCATTCTATATGGTGGAATGGAGATAGTTGAGTATCAAGAAAAATATCTATGTCAAAGCCTATTTCTCTCTCAGGAGGGACTCCAGGAAGATCAGATGGAAAGACCTCTGGAAACTCACCCACAACTGGAACTAACTGAATAGGCGGTGTCTCAACACTATAGTTATTAACTCAGACTAAGTGATAGAGGCACCCCTTAGAGACTAACTTTCTGGCATTAAGGTATGAAATGGAACGACCTTTAGGCACTGTTGAACTACTCCTCCACTCTACAACTGACTCTTTAGGAAACTGAAATTTGACTTCTCGAGACCTACAATCAACTAAGGCATAATAAGCATAAAGCCAGTCCAAACCTAGAATAAAATTCAAAGTCCACCATGTATAGCTCAACTAAGTCAACCATAGTGTCCTTGTGATTGACCGAAATGACACAATCATGATAAATATCTCAGCTAGGACATCGTCACCAACATGTGTGGAAACACTAAAGTCTCAAGAAGTTGTTCAGGAAGAATATCAAACCTCATAGCTATATACGAAGTCACAAAAGATAGACTCGCACCTGGATCAAGTAATTCATATACATAAAAATCCAAGACTTTGATCATATCGGAGACAAAATCAGATGATTTCTCCTATTCTTGGAGACTAGTGATAGCATATAGACGGTTTGCTCCTTTACCTGTCCCTGAAGTAGCTCCTCTTGGAGCAACTCTGTCTACCAGAGCCGCTGAACAAGATTGGGCTCTATTGCCCCCATTACCGTTACCCTTCATGTTCTTAGGTCACTCTCTCATGAAGTGACCTTTCTAACCACACTTGAAGCAACCATTGGAGACATCACGATACACTCTTGGGTGGTTCCTACCACACTTAACTCATGTTGGGGTCTAGTTGGATGCTTGTGCCACACTACCTGAGACTGAGTAGGTCAAGCTATGAAGTTCTGCGAATTCTTATTTCTAAAATCACCTCTATTATTTGGTGCAGGTGCACCAGCTGATGATAGGGCAGGCCTAGTTGGACTTTGTTGGGACGATGACCGATTCACATTACCGACTGTCCAGACTTATTACATGTTGTCTTAGTCCTATTGTTACGAAACTCTTTCCTATCCTTCAACTTGTCTTCCTCAACCCGCTGCTCATGGATAATAATCCTGGGTATGTCCATGTCCTTACTTGTCTTCCTCAACCTCCTACACATGGATCATAAGCGTAGATATATCCATGTCACGTATCAACATCGCAACCTTACCCTCTTTGCTAGACAAGAGGGTTAACTCAAGACACAAATAAAATCATCCTTCTCCTCATATCTGCCACCATCTCTAGAGCATAGCGGGACATCTGGGTGAACTTGAGACTGTACTCATGCACACTCATGGACTCCTGTTTCAAATTCAAAAAATCCCTCATCTTTGCTTCTCTTAACTCTCGGGGAAAGAAGCGCCCTAATAAGGCATTTTCAAACATAGCCCAACTCACAATTGGTGCCCCTTCAAACCTGCTCTTTTTCCATTGGTCAAACCAAATTCAAGCAATACCCTTGAGTTGGTATGAAGCTAACTCCATACTCACAGCATCGGCAACACGCATAATCTCAAACACTTTCTACAGTTCCTCCACAAAGTTTTGCGGATCTTCAGTGACATTTGAGTCTGTGAGTTCTTGAGGATTCATTCTCAAGAACTCATAGATCCTGGATATATCGACTACATCCTGACGAACCCCTCTTTGTTGACCATCTTGGTTGGTCACCACTTGACTCAACATTCTGATAGCATCCCAGAACTCAACATTTGTGACCTCTCCTGATAAAGATTCCAATTGGGGAGGAAACCAATTGAAATCCAATGCGGAATGAAACAAAACAAAAGTGAGATAGATTATAATAAAGAGATGATAAGACAAGAAAGAAAGGCTAATTGAATAAACAATCAACCAAGGAAGAAGAAAAACTTGAATTCGAAAAGAAACAACTCAAATTAAAAACCACAAATGAGAAATCTCAAATGAAATCAAGGTCAAGAAGTTCTAAATCAATAATGGGAATCTACCCATCTCTAATCTAGATTAAGCTACACTAACCTAAATGGATTCCACCCTTAAACTACACTCTTGAAAGAGTTTGTTCATTTAACATTCAAAATCCATATAGTCTAAGTCTTCCAAAATAAAAGAGACTACTATTTATACTAATAAAATAAAGAAGACACTTTCGTTACAATTTTACCCTTAATGAGATAAGGGCCTTGTTTGGTTCTCTTCTTTTGTGAATTCTTGAAATTATGAGATGACCATTTGCACAAATGACCTTTTTCTTCTTTCTCTTCACTTTGATGGACCTTCCACACATTTTATGTCGTTACTTTGTCTCCATCAAGCTCCTCTAAAGCTTTTACGTGATCCACGCTATCCATGTTGTTATCATCTCCCTGAGGGGGTTGCACTTCTGGTGAATTGAGGGCCCCTTGATCCTGAAGATCAACATTTCTCCTAGCAGGACGACCTCGAACAACTCTTTTTACAGGAATGATCTGAAAAGATATGCTCAAGCACGAATTAGAAAGAAGCTTTTATATAGGTGAACTCTAACGCATGAAAGAGAGTAAAAAGAAAGTGAAATTTTTCCTAAATATTATCGCCTCCTAATTATAGATGTGGCGCACTTCACACTGATATCTAAGATTCTATAGACACGACTTCATAGATACCCTAGGCCTTTTGAAATCTGTGCTCTAATACCAAGTTTGTTACGCCACGAGCCTACACCCTGGACATGGCCGGCACTCAGAACCATCGTTGGTTCCCAAATAACCCTTAGCCTGGCTCAATACTTAGTGAAAGACTTACTCAACAACTTTGGAAACTCAAATGCAAAGATTAACTCATAAGATATCATTACTATGATAGTTTAACTCAATATAGGCTAAAATACTCAATAAACATGATTGTTCAACTCAAAGTCTTTAAAACATTAATAATGGACAATGAAAGACTCCTCATACTACTTCTAGTCTATGAAGCTTCTAATGACTATGATAGATATAGGGACAATATCCTAACAAAATAAATCCATCATGTGAAGCCCTCGAGAAAGCAATGAGGCTCACCAAAGTTAGATGGAATGTGATAGGATCAAAGAAGTGTCAGTTGATGACCCTGAATACCTGTATCTGCATCATGAAAATAAGTAGGCTAAATAACGTTAGTACATTGAATGTACAATCATGCAAGGGGAAAACTGAACATAGGGATACATAGTTAAACTGATAGAAAGGGAAAACATACTAACCTTAACTCACTCAACTCAACTCAACATGAAAGCAACAATAAAAGGTGCAAGATGTATCAAGCTTTTAAAACAGTATATAATAACTCAAATGTATATAAAAATAAAACAATAAACTCTTTACTCTTATTTGAGATATTCTCTAATCGAAAACCATCACTATGTTCTAAGTGATGATACAATGTCTCGCCCATGCCGCCGGAACTGTCCTATACCTTGTCGGGGTATAGAACATCCTCAACTAAGTGGATCCACTAAGCTATGCTTAAAACAAAATAAGGAATAATCTAAAAAGTACGACCGTTTACCCATGTTTGCTACATGGTTTATGAGGAATGTGAGTTGTCTGAACTAATCTCCATATCGCTGCTCAATACTACTCCCAATAATATATATAACTCATGCTTAATTTTTAAAAACATAACTCATCCTCAACTTGAGATTATTACTCAAAAGATTCTCTTAAAAGAGATAATGTTCAAAACTCCTAATGAACTCATTTAAAAATTAAGGTTTCCTCTCGTTTTGAATGTAATAGTGTTTGCACTTTGAGAATACTTAGTTCCCTTATAATAATTTTGAAACATGAAACTCAACTCTCCTCATTCTCTTACTTTTTCACTCAAGTCTTAAAACAAATTTTAGAAGATTGTAAAAGACTTCTTAATATGACCTAAAAGGTTTCTCGAAATTTACTCGTAATCTTTACTTTAATTTGAAATGAAGATTTAAGAGTTATGATTAGGATATATAGGATCTATCAATGATTAATGAAGTTAGATATTTATATTGTGAAGCGAGCAAAGACATGACTTGAAAGAACTCATACGGGATGAATAACGGAGAAGAAATGGGCCTGACGACCCTAGTGTACAGCTAGCGCAGGGTGCCAGGCCTCAAACTAGTGAAGGTAGTTTGGGGCACACTGGTGGTACGACATGCGAGACACCAAACTACTGAACAGTAGTTTGGGTGAACTGCTGGCGCGGTGCCCCACCCCCACCACTATTTTTGATGAATTTTTCTTGCTCAATTCAAGGCCTAACTCATCAAGAATCAAATGATTTCCTCCCAAACTCGTTTGGATTCATAAACCCAACAAGAATTAATCAAAAATCCACTCAAATCCATCAAGAAAAACACTCATTCGCAAGACCCTCACCTCAAGAACTCAACAAGACTTCATCGTCAAAGAATGAAGCTAAAACTTCAAGAATTTCTCAAGAATTCAAATTAGCCAACCTCAAGCGCAAATTTATGGATGAAAATCACATGATTGGCGTGAGGGTGAAGAAACCCAATACTATGAGAGCTTACACACCTCGAAAGAACCAAGTTCTTGGCGAAATCTTCAAGTTCTTCAAAGAATTCTTGAATCCTTTTTCTTTTCTCCTCTTCAACTTCTCTCTAAAAACCCTACGCTCTTTTGGAATGAATGAAAACTTATCTCAATCATCTTAGAACCCTATTTGGGTGAAGAAAATGTGCTAGGCTAGTGGGGTTAGGAAAAGACTAAAATACCCCTTCTAAAGATGGATTAACAATGTCTTAGCTAGAGAGGCTGCACTCAAACAAGCATAACTCATTCATCCAAACTCGGAATTTAGCAAACTCGGTGGTGTTGGAAAGGGGACTCAAAGACCTTCGATATGATACCTCATGGGCAACCCAACTCATCCTGTGCTCAAAGTTATTGTCATTTGAAGTTGACCCAAAACCTTAAAACTAACCAAAGTTCAAGGAGTTACAGATTACAATCTTGATTCGGATATGCAGATGTGAAACTTGAAACTCTAAATCTATTTCTGATTACAACCCTACTTCTTTTTGGCTCTCCCCGACTAAATTTGGATCTACACCAAAAAGTCCTACACTAGGAGTAAAACGTTCCCTAACAAAGGCGACTTCATATTCAGAAGACTCAAATCGAGACTTTTGATTAAGAATGAAAAAGTACCACTTAATCACAAATACTCCTTTTTACGTTATCAATTACTATTGATTTGTTTTATTAAATAATAAAAAGAATTAAAATTGTAGCGCACATCATGTTCATAGTAAAACCTTAATTAAAATGACAAAAGTTATAACCATGATGAAGATGAAACATATAATGCTCTTCCTTACTACTCCATCTATTCCATATTAAGTGAATATTTTATTCTTTTTGATTGTTCAAATTTCAAGATAGATGTTTGAATTTGATTTCTTATATACCCTTTCCTTTATTGAAGTTTTATATTATCTAGGAGATAAATTGTAATATTTATAAAGTTATATTTTATGACTTCACAAAGGGTACTAGTGAAAATTATGTTTTTGAATGTTTTTCTTAATAGATATGCATTGTCTCACAAATTCACTTAATATGTAACAGAGGGAGTATTATTTTTGTTAATTGTTTCTAATATATTACTTCCAATTATATGGTAAAAAATTTGTATCCTAAGTAAGATATGTATGGATTCCTTCATGCAGTATACATCTATCTATATCTTGAGAAATTAGAAAGCATATAATCTTGTGTCCATCATGATAATTTCCTGGTTTTGATTGTCAAGTTTGTGCATTGTATCTTGTTCATATTGAGTAACCTCCTCGGGGATCTTACTTGTTTAAATAGTTACGATTATCCAAAAAATTTCATCTTATTAGCAGGGTCGATTTTTCACCTTGTAATTTTTCTTGTATTTTATTTTACTTTACTATGATATAGTATATAAGAGAAAGGTATAAAATATCCCTTAATTTTTTGAGATAATTTTATCCTTCATTATGTTATCTAGTCATATTTAACCCCGTCGTCATCCAATTTATCACTCCTATTTCTAATTGGATGAAAAATTTCAAATCAATACAAATTATTCGGAAAAGAAAAGCAACTCTATCTAAACCATCCTGATTCATCTTAACTAAAAAGAGTCCAAACATCTAATACCATTTACATAAGTAGTTTTCAAAAGTTGAGAGTCAATTAGAGCTAAAAATGTTTCTCCCTCACTATTTCTCATCGAAATTTCTCCCCGTTCCCTCTGGCTTAAGTGTATTTTCACTATTCATCTAGTAGATTAGCTAGAAAATGTCCAAAATAGTTATTCTTCGCAAAGAAAGTGCAATTGTGGTTTGATTGTCAAAAGTTTAACTTCGAAGACTCCATCTGATATGGAAAGAAGATTTTCAAATGTCCTCATCTAAATGTAAATAAATTCATTTTTTTAATATAATTTTTCTTTTTAATCTGCCTGGTGAACTGATTTTATATTGACTCGTCAATATTTTTTTGTGTTTCTGTATTGTTGTTATCTTATTTTTAATCACAATGACAATTTTATTCATGTGAATATTAGAAAATAAATAATCAAGCTTTTGTGGAGATAGCTTAAATACATAATTTGGAGTCTTCCTTGAAAGAATCATAATTGAAATGAAGAATTTGAAGATTGCGATTAAACAATTGAGGATTAAAAGTGACAATTTGAAGTTTTAGGGGGTCATTTCTCAGAAATAGTTGCTACATAATTGAAGGCTACTAATTAGTTAGAAATTAAACATGACTAGAATATTTTAAGAGAAGTTTAAGATAAAGTATAATCTTATGACTTCATAGGCTTTTATTTATTGAATTTGTTGTTGCATTGATGATAAATGAATTCTTGATGTATTGCGTGGTGGTTAGTTCTTTGGATGTTGATGAAACTAATATGAGCGTATGAGAAATGTATTATTATGTGTTTTGTGTCATAAGTATTAGCTTTGGATAAAGCTAATTGATGTGGATAGTAATTGATGAATTAATGGTTTTTTTTCCTGAAGTTGTAATGAATATAATTTTAATTTAAGATGTGATGATGTGAAATTTTTTCAATGTGATTGCATATGATTTTTGAACTTTTGTCTTATTTTAAATTATGATTTTTGAATGAAATTAAAATTATGTTCATTTTACTAAAGAGTGGCGGAGCTGCTACGTAGCTGAATAGACATGTGTGGACACTTTCAAAATAAATCCAAAAACGTCCCCATAAAGTGAGGAGAATTTGTTTCTCACTTTTCACTCTTTGATCAGCCCAAACAACCTCCAAGAGCTCTCTTCTATCCTACTAAGTCTAGGTGAGTATTCTTCATGATCATACAATATAAATTCAAGAATTATTTCTATATGATTCTAATATTTAATCCTCCTCTTATCTCTAGGTGGAGGATCTTACTCACCTATATAGACTCAATGCAGACAACTACAAAATTAACAGCCAGACCAAGAGTTTGCTTGGGACAAAATAATGGTTTCCGAGCGTTGACCACACCTAGGGTATAAACTCAATACATACAACTATGAAATTAGATTAATAAAAATTGAAGAGTTTTGGATATTAGGATGAAATTAATTTCTCATTGAAGTCCTACATACCTTATTTAATTTCCAAGAGTTCAAGAAAGAACCCTAACTTGAAGAAGAAGGTCCAATAATTTAGTTCTTGGAATCTGGATTGAGCTTTCCTGGTGTAGGATTTCATTACTAATCCAAAGAAGAATTATTAAGGTTATGGTGTCACTTTTTACTCTTTGATCGACCCAAACAACCCCCAAGAGATCTCTTCTATCCTACTAAGTCTAGATGAGTATTCTTCATGATCATACAACATATATTCAAAAATTTATATAAGATTCTAACATTTAATCCACCTCTTATCCTACTAAGTCTGAGACTTTTTATGCTTCTTTAATACTAGTCATGCTTCTCTTGTAAAAGTAATACATTTGGAACACTTAATGTTCTCTTCAAATCCTTCTTAACTGAAAAACTCAACTGCTTAAACTTACTTTGAGTCGGAAATAAATGAATGAAAACAATTACGTAAAAAGTCTTAAAAAAATCTTAACTAAATAGGGCTCATGTGATTAAATAAGCATGAAAAACATTTTAAGAATATGAGTCACATGAAGAACTATAGTCCAAAAGTTAAAAATTAGAATTCAATAACAAGGAATAAATGTCAATTTGAATTGTATGAAAACTTGGGTAAAACACTAGATTGAATTCTTATTGACTAAATTTAAGATGTAGGGCGTGAGGACTAACTTAGTCCATCACTATGAGTATCCTTACATATCTTAAATGCTCTAAATTCTTGAGAATCTTTGGAGAAAAAGATACCAAGAACTTGATCTTGAACCCTAGAGGTGGAATTTTTTGAAAACCTATAAATTCCATGAGTAAAAAGGTATTAATTGGTGTTAAGATGAAGAAATTATGAAATTTCATGGTCAAATCTTACCTTGGATAATGGATGAACCTTGGAGGAAGTTAGTTTCTTGAGAACATATCTTTCTAGGGTAAAATTTTGAACTCCGAAGGTGAACTACGCATTTCGGGGGTTATTAAAAGTCTTCAGACACGTGCTAGCGCGTAGAGAAGATGTTGGGCGCGCGACCTATAGATTAACGTTTCAAGGACACTTAATCTAGTTCTAACCGTCAAATATCATTAGTCAGTATAATAACCCAACTAAATGAGTTGGGGTCGAATTCCATAGGGAGCGGCACGTGCTTAAGATTCAATAGTCAAGTGCGAATAAGTTCGAATCTGCCATAGGAATAGACATTATCGAATAAAAATATAATTCAAATTAGGGGTGACACGAATCTCAAATAAAGGGGTTTTTGATTGTTTCAATTATCCGCTACAACAAATAACACGAAAATAACAATGTTGAGACGGGTTCTTGGGATGTGATTGGATTATAGGCTAAGGTAGACGTGTGGGTGATTGCAACTGTTAGTGAATAACTGTAAATCAATGAATAAGCTAGACTTTAGTGGGGATAAACTTTCTCTCGAACAATTTACCCCGAATCAAGTCAGTTTCTCTCGAACACCAACAAGCATGCAAATGAGAACAACCCACGCTTTAGTCCATTCACTCTCTCGAGCTGAATGTGTGGAAAAGGGTTTAGGATTCACTATCTCGAGCTGAATATGTGAAAAAGGGTTTAGGATTCACTCTCTCGAGCTGAACCCATGACAGCCCAATTCCCACAGACCATCAATTAAGTAATCTTGGTTTTAAAACCTCTCTCTCGAGCAACCCAAAAACACGAAGGTAGAGTTGCATTTGCAACTACAACCCGTTTAAATTAAACCACAATTACCGAATGAAATTACTTCTAAACAACATTTAAACTAACAATTAGCAATACCCACTAGCTAAATCAACCCAAAATAACATAATCACATCCCAAAAATTGTGGTTTTAGCTAGACATCATAAAAAGATAGAAATCGTTACCAAATTGTGTTTCCACCAACTGGGTACGATTAATTTCGTCTTTAAAAAGGAAAAATTGAAGAATCTAGAAGACCCACTTTCAATTTCTAAAAAATGGAAAGTTTCAATTCTTCAAAGCTAAGGAAAAGTTTTGTCTCAATACTCAGAGTTCAAACTTAAAAATTACTCGAATGAATGTTCAGAATAAAATTTGATACTAAACATAATGTTTGAAAATGTATTTATAGTCGCCAAAAATATGATGTGAAGGACCATTCGGCGCAATAAGTCGGGCTCACCGAACAGCTCGACGATCCGCTCTTTGGTCAGTTCCATCGCCTTTTTGCTTTGGCCTTCAACATCCTCAAGTTCTGTAACTTTGGAAGATCTAACACTGCATCGCGGAACCATTCGGCGACACACCGACTGCTCCTTTCTATCGCCAAATTGATTTTGTCCTTCAGTACCTGGCACACTGGAACTTTCGGCGAGGTAATGGCCATCGGTGACTCACCGAAGGGACTCGACGATCACCAGGCCTTCATTTCTCCGCTCTTTCAGCTCGCTTCGTTCCTTTTTGCAAGTTAGTGTCCATGCTTTGTTCCTCGATCCAAATACCTGGAAATCAAGGGTTTTACATTAGTTATTGGCACAAAACAAGCATTTGAGGACACAAAATCTATCCAAATAAAGCCTTAAATGAGTCCAAATCATGGACTCATCAACAACCCCAACTTAAA
The DNA here is from genome assembly GCA_029582725.1 of Solanum chiquidenum. NCBI lineage: Eukaryota > Viridiplantae > Streptophyta > Magnoliopsida > Solanales > Solanaceae > Solanum > Solanum chiquidenum. Next base: position 19,961 of record JAJOOS010005675.1, read on the forward strand.
CTTTTGCTTGTCCTTAAGTAAAAGTCAAGTTCAACAGTTCAAAGAGAATGTCTCAAATAGTTCTACACAAGACTCAATCATGAATGCACACAACAAGACTCAACTTACTCATGCAATGATCAATTGTTCACTCAAAGATTCAAGTTGTGACTCACCATTATCAAAGATTCTCAAGTTCACAATACTTGCTTCAAATGTAAGTTCAAGCTCAACAAAAGTACTTAAATGTCCTCACACAAGGAATGATTCCATATTCACGCACAACGATTTAACAATTTATACCTCTGGAATCAAAAACAACTCTCACACTAAAATAGATGAACACATGGATGACTCCACCCATAGGTTTGCCCTTATTTTCTAATCAACACTTGTTTCAGCTCACTCAAGATCAAAAAGGTCTTTTCAAGGCTTGTAACGGGGCTGAGTGTAAAGGTATGGTCATTTAGGCTCAGTGGCTGCTATCCTCGTGAAATGCGGTATGAACAAAACTTTCTTTCCTTTTCTTCATCATTCTCATTCATGCTCACAAAGTCACCCCATTATTCACCTTCCATGAAACTTTGGATACCCTATTTTCTTTTGCAACTTTATTTCCAAACCCTTTTATTCTTTTTTTTCATTTCTCTTTTCATTTTCTCTTTTTTCGTATGGAGGGGTTCCATCTTTTTCACAATCAAGGATCAAAGGGGACTTCTTTGCATTTCTTGATTTACCTTCTCTTTTCACCACACCCCCAACTTAGGCCTTTGACCTAAGTTGACAATTCAAACAAACCACATTCCATGAGGATTAAGGGTGAAGGGATAAAGAAAGGTCACAATATCATCAAGTTTCTTCCAAGAAAAGGTTAAGGCTCAAAAGGTTCTCAAGCGAAGTTCACACACTCACAAGGTAGGCCATAAAAAAGGTATAATATCAAATTGTTTCACCCTTTTAAAATTGTTGCCTAAGATCATTTCAAGAGCTCACATCACTTGGTCAACCGGACCAACGGGGAAAATTCTAGGTGTCATCACACATGGTTCACAGTAAGCTCATCACACAAGGCATTGACACCAATGTCAAACAAGACTCCACACTTTCTCTAGTGTGCAATGTTCATCACAAGAAACTCAATTTGATAACCGATTAGTCACAATGAGATGCAAAAAGTTCACATATTGCATATGCAACTTTATTTGGCCTCATCGTAGCCGCACATTCACGTTTGTTCTATTGAGAGCATTATTTAAGTCATCGGTATTGATCATAACCGATACTCAAATTTGCACAAGAACAACCATATTCAACACAATTTAGAGGTGGCACATATTTTTTCAGAAGGTTTAAAAATCCTTTACATTCAAAATAAGGAGCCACAAGCTCAAACATCCACAAGCTCAAACATCCACAAAAATAGTGTCAAAACACAAAATGTATCACAAAACCCAATATATACAGAAAATGTAAACAAAACAAGTGGTAGGTATGAAAGTACCTCACCCCACCACACACGGAAAACAATTTGTCCTCAAATGCAGGAAAATATCCAAAAGTCAAATAAAAGTAAGACAAAGAAGGAGGTAAAGGGAAATTCTGTCTACGGAGTCGCTCTATTTGTCGGGGCATCAGTGCCCGATGCAATACTTTGAACTTGGCATTAGTGCCAGGAATCTCCTCATAAGTACCAGCTCCACTGGCTCCAGCTATGGTGGTGTCTCTCATAGAGATCTGGCGAGCGGTTTGAAACATCGTATCCTCTAAGTCTGCGAGATCATCATACACCTCAGCATGTCACATCTCTATCTGTTCCTCATCGGTCTTTGCCTCCGACTCACCAGCTGCTATGTCATCCATGTGTACATATCTGGTGGCAGGTTGAGGAATATCAGATGTAGCAGGAACATCCTCTGTATCAGCTGCCTCAAATAAGGTGGTAAAGTCTATAGAATTGAGATAGTCCACATCGTCCCTCAGATATGCCACCTAGACTCTCAAAGCCGTAACCTCAGAAGTCTCCCCCTGTCTTCTCTCACAAGCCTCAAGTCTCGCAGTGAGAGTGTCAATGGAAGTCTGGAGGGGGGTCAGTGCAGGAACGATGACAACCTCAATCATCCATGGCACATCAACCTCCAATTTAGTAGCCCTCACATCAGCTGAATGGGCCAGATTCCCCATCTTAAGGATCATAGCCTCAGTGATCCTGGCGGGCTGGGAAGAGGTGGAAGTACCAGGTGCCTGGGAGGAAGAAGTGGGAGAAGATGTACCTGAAGGCCCGGAGGCCAGAGTAGGCAAAGATGCCTTTGCAGGTAAAGAGTTAATGTACACCTCTGGAGATGTATCTACTGGGGCTTCTCTCCTCCTGCCGGCGTCCTCTCGTGTGTACTCGACCTCTATACGCCAAATGTCTATGGAAGATGAATGAGTGACCTCAATATCTCTAATCGCATCTCAAGGAACTCCAGCACGTCGACATAGCTCTGTAATCAACATCAGGAATGGTAGGGAGGTATGGCTATGCTTGGCACTCATGGCCATTTCCTGCTCTATAAGGAGTCCCAGGTTAATGCTCCTCTTGGATATAATCGACCTAAGGCAGGCTGCCTTAGGGAGGTAGAGGATAGACTCATTTTGGGAAGGAATGATGGTGCTGCAGATGAAGCCAAACCAGAATCGAGCAGCAATATTTAGGTCTTTCTTCTCTATGGGGACCCCTGCCTTGATCCACCTCAGGGTGCTATCAGAAATCAAAGGTGCAAGCCATCCCTTTAAATCATCAAGAGACTGAGTAACATGCAAGCCCTCATATGCCACTATAGCACCTAGACCCTATTGAGTACAATATTAATGTACTCACTGTTACACCTTATTTCCTTTCCTCTGACCATGACAAACTTCACTGGTTTGAAAGCACCGGCCTTCTTCTTTTCCTTGGGTACCAAGTCACCGTATGCTGTATAGAATTCCCGGACCCATGAAGAAATATAGGGGCCTCGGGGCCTGGTGAAATGCTCAAACCAATGGTACTGAAGCGTGTCCCTCACATTAGAGTATCTACCCTCTAGGCCATCCGTAGAAAGTAGCTTCTCCTCCAGAATAGTCCGCAACTCATCGACCTATAATCTGTTGAGTAGCCTAGGGGGAGGAACCACTGGTGGCACTGGGGCCACATGAGGTATTGGAACTGGAACTGTACTATCTGCAGAAGAAGTGGCAGTTGCAGGGACTTTAGATGAGTCGGGACGAGCTCTAGCATGAAGCTCTGTCTGCCGGGACTGTAGTGGTTGATCATCCTCCGGCTCAGTTAGTGCATCCTGGGAGTCGATGGACTTTCTCACCCTGCCGGAGTTGTGCTTCGGAACCTCAGCAAGTGGCCTCTTTCCTTTGCCCTTGCTTCCTGTTTGAGGTCTGTTCTTCCCTTTTTAGGAGGATTTGCTCCCCCTTCATTGATCACAATACCCCGTGCTCTTTTACGGGGCAACATGTCTAGGTTGGTTCTAGCCATTCCTGCAAACACATCAAAAACTGTCATAAAGATCTCAAGAATTTTTTTGCAAACAATAGTTGCAGACAGACTTGCCGAACAAGTCGGCAAGTCGCCAAATCACTTTGGCGAGCCAGATCAGGTTCACCGAAAGGATTGGCTCAAAATTTCTTCAGAAAAATGGCATGTTGGCGACGGGAAAGGCCTTTCGGTGAGTAAGGACTAGCCCGCCAAAAGTTACAATGCTTTTTAGGGGTTAGGGGCGCAGAAAGGGCGATAAAAAAGGACTATCGGCGAGTCGCCAAGTGTACTCGGGGAACTCAGGCTTTCCTGCTGAAAGTTACAGACCCAAGTTAAGCATGAAATTAAAGGCGATAAGGGGTGATTCGGTGAACCGCCAAGTGGTTCGGTGAGATTGACCCAGCTCGCCAAACGGCCCAACATGCCTACTTTCAACCACAACTTTCAAATTCAACCCCGTAACCCCCGAAAACAAAATTAAACCATGCACTCATATAATTAAGCGAAGACCCATTACACCCATGCCCTCGGGGTACTCAGACTTCTCTCGGTTTGGCCAAATTTGGCAATTTGATGACTTTTGCCTTTAAGAATGACGTCAACCGCTCCATCATTGGGAAAAATACATCATTTGGCACAAATGCAGGTTACTTAGACTTCACCTGACTAGACCCAATAACAATTAGACAACACCCCACAATTTTAATCAATTTTAAGGCACACAATACTTGGGGATTCAACAATAAAGGCATTACGGGCAAGATATTCGAATTAAAATGGGCATATATACATACAATTATGATTAGAGAGGTCCAACACACCTCACTAAGATAAAAATCATTGCATAAGAGTAAAAGTCACTAAAAATAAATTCAAGGTTCGGAAAACCAACCTTAGAAGCCGAATAAATAGTCTGAAATGCTAGGCGACAAAGAAATCCAACTCCGAACACAAACTTGACGACTAAAATGCGATAAAAACATAAAAAATATCGAATACTAAAGTGCGGGTGTGAGTTTGGGAAGTTCAAAAGTGAGGGAGCGTGAAAGAATTTGAAAGTTTAAACCTTTGGCCTTTAAAAACCGTCCAGTTCTTGCCCATTCAGCGACATAAGTTTTGCTCGCCGACCCACTCGGCGACACGCCGACTGTGCACTTACCTCACTGAGTTTTACTGATATTTTAACTCGCCAACCTGTACTTCTCAAAAACCTTCCCCACTTAGACCTGCACAATCAACACAACATTATTTCAAACTCAAAAAGAAAGAAAATAGAAACTTGGGTTGCCTCCCAAGCAGCGCCTTAGTTAACGTCGTGGCACGACGCAAGTCCACGCTCAAACCTCATTCTTGGGATTGGCTATAGTATCACTAGGCAACCCCCCGTGATGTCTCAGGTTTAAATGTGATGAGATATGACCCATTTGGGTTTCCAATTATTTGATTGAGGCGGAATGTGAGATAATCGTCTAGCTCAGGGTCGACACATCTTCTTTCATTTCTTTCAAAATCTTGTCCGACCCTTCAATTTTGTTGAGGATACGAGAAAGCATATCCTCTGACCGACCTCCCTCGGAATCCTTTGGCTTTTGGAACTCATGGGGAGGAACATATCTTTCCTTCTCCCCATCTCTCTCTTTCCAGGTGGGGTTACAATCCCTCTATTCTCGATCACGGTCCTTCCAACCTTCATCCCTGTTCCAACCTTGGTTACCAACCTGCCTCAGGTAGTTTGAATGATAACCACCACCCTGGTTGGCTAGGAAATTCACCTCTTCGTTGTACAAAGCCTCAAACTTGGCCTCATCAGGATTAGCACATCCGACACCCACGACATTGACACTTCGAGCACCAGCTCCCATGACATTTTTTGACAAAATGTCAAGTTGTGTCATGATCTTGGCCATGTTTTGGTCCCTCTTTAGTCTTTCTCCATGTGCTGCTTGGTCAGTTTAAATGTGAGAGAGGAGACCTGATCTTTGCGGGTGTACCAAGCCTAGTTTATCGTGGTCATGCCATCCAAGAGCTGAGCTGATATCACATCAGGTTGTTGCATTAAACCTTCAGGAGAAAGTTGGTCAGCAACACCCTTATTTATCGAATCAAGACTTCGATAAAAATATTGCAGCAACATGCTGTCAGGCAAACCATGAGTTGGACTTTGAAGCACCAATTTCTTGAATCGTAGCCAAGTTTCATGAATTGGCTCACCCTCCAGACACTTGAAGCTCTGAATGCTGTCCCGAAGAGTCATCATCTTTGAAGGAGGGAAAAATTGCACTTGAAATGCGGTGACCAACTCTTCCCACGAAGTGATTGATTCACGTGGCAATTCAGTCAGCCACTTATATGCTTCTCCCATAAAAGAGAATGGTAACAACCTCAACCAGACCGACTCTTGGGATATATTCTTGAAGGAGAACGGGCCACAAACGTCAATAAAGTTTCTAATGTGCTCATGGGGATCCTCATGAGCCATCCCACCAAACAACCCATTCAATTGCAAGAGCTGCAACATAGTACTTGTGATATGGAACATCGTGTTTCCTTCAGCCGGAGGCAACCGAATGGAACCAATTCCACCCATAAGATGGGGGTCATTAGCATTAGGATCATTGACATTGTTGAGGTTGCCGATGTCATCTTGGTGGCCTACTTGGCTACCAGTGCTTCCGTTCACACTCATACTCCCTGTTTCAAAACACAATCAAGCAAACCGAAACTAAAAGTAAGTAAGTTCAACTATGACTACCAAGAACAAAATTCAACTTAACTAAAGAATCTTAACCAACACCACTCCCCGACAACAATGCCATTTTGATTAAC
>JAJOOS010005676.1:0-22914 GCA_029582725.1 Solanum chiquidenum
TCGATTTGACTTTAAAGGATAAAAATGAATTAAAACGGTATGTTAGGAAATCATGCCATGGATGATTTTTGCAGTATAGGAAGATGAACTGGAGAACGCTCATAATAGTTAATAATAATAATAATAAATAAATAAATGTTAAAGAGAATAAAATAACTAGAATAGGGTCCGAAAGATATTCACACTTGGTTTAAAGCCTGATTCAGACATATTCCAATGTATTAAGTGGCTAGTGCTGAATAAAAACATAGGTAAAAAGTATGATATACCCTCAATTTTGTCATTTAAAGTTGATATATCCATTGTTATGAAAGTAATTCACATATATCCTTATCGTTATACAAATGACTCACATATATCAGGTCATTCAGATTCAGACATCCATTAAGTGCAAATAAATGAAGCCTTATTTCTAATGGGATAAAATAATCTAGATCAGCGTAGTTTTTTACACACAATATAAAAGTGTACGTATTGACACTTGCTTCTAATAAGAAAATTATAAGATATTCTTATGAGTTCCGAGCCAAAAGAGCAAGAAAATTTGTCAAAAATTTCTAAAGGACAACAAAATTAATTTTAGAACAAAAAAAATAATATTTTAACGCTCAAAATAACGCCGTCTAAATTAAATTGAATTAAGGAAGGCGCACTTTCCCATGCACCTTACAAGACACAACCGCTTTTCGTCTTGTAAGTGTGCTTTTAAATTTGGGGAGAAGGCGCTAGGGTCATGCACCTTACAAGGCTGTTATGCCCTGCGCCTCTCTTATTAATTTATATGTTTTTTTGTTATTTTTTTCAAATTTTATTTCATTCCGTTTTTTAGGTAAAATTTTATCAATTCAAATTTTAAAAAACATCATTTTATTATGACAAATATTAAATAAATTAATAACTTTTTAAAAATTTTATTTGAAACTTATGCGCACCTCCCACGTGAAAAGTTGCAGTGTTGATTTGATTCAACATTGCATGAAAATTGGGACTGAAATAATAAATAATAAGAGAATTTAATAATATTTATATGACATTTTATATATTAAATTTGGGATGTTATATAAACTTATAATAAAATTATATTTTTTCGAACTTAAATTGGTATAATCTTACTTAAAAATCGGATGAAATAAAATTTGAAAAAAATACACATATAAATTAAAGGGAAAAAGAACAAATATACCTCTGAACTATCGTAAATGGTATGCAGATACCCTTCGTTATACTTTTGGGACATTGATGCCCCTGCCGTCCAAAAACTAGAGCATATATACCCTTTATACTAACGGACATACACGTGTCATAATCTTATTCGCCGATTAAATATCGAATAGACGGATATTGCGACACGTGTCTCTAATTAGTCTTCCATTAGAGTAAAGGGCATATATGCTTTAGTTTTTAGACGACAGGGGCATCAATGTCCTAATAGTATGACGGAGGGTATTTGCATACCATTTATGATAGGTCGAAGATATATTTGTCATTTTTCCCTAAATTAAATAAGAGAGGCGCAGGGCATGGCATCCTAGTAAGACGCATGACCCTGGCGCCTTCTCCTATAAAATTTAATAAAAAACGAGCAATTTTTTATTTTTTTTAAATTTAAAGGAAGGCGCAAATTTCGTGCATCTTACAAGACGACATGTCGTCTTATTAAATTCAACCTGATTTAGACGGTGTTATTTTGAGTGTTAAAATATTGCCCTTTTGGTTCTACAATTAATTTTATTGCCCTTTAGAAATTCTTGACAATTTTTTTTGCCCTTTTGACTTCGAACTCATACTTGTATCTACATCAGTACATGTAGTTTTTTATCAAAGTTTATTGTTGTGTAAAAATTGTATCAATCGATAAGTCAAATTAAAAAAATGTTATTAATTTTATTCTTGTTGCCGTTAAGGATTATTTTTGGCGTATGTGAATATTGGATGGATTTCTGATTTTTGTATTTTCTGAGATCTTTTCACTCATGAAAGTATACACAGGCGGATTTATGTAAAAGGAAAAGGCTATGGCACTCGGACGTCTCAATTAAGTAATTTTGTCAAAACTAACATCATGAACCAGCTTTATTTCCTCGTCAATGGAGATCAACTTGATCTGGAGAGTAACTGAATTGAGAGAGAAAAGATTGTGTTTCTATTGAATGTGAATTAAAGCTTTAAAAGTTACAATGTGACTATATATACAATCACTGATCATCTAGGTATGGCAGAAATTAACTAACTAACAAACTTGATTCTAACTAACTCTACTGTACACAACCGACTCTACTGTTCACAACTAACTAATTATACTTTATATTCTCATCACCCCCCCTCAAGTTGGAGGTGATGTAATTACAGACAACTTGTGCAATAGGGCAGTATGTTTAACTCCAGTCAGAGCTTTGGTGAAGATGTTTGCCAACTGTGAATCAATGGGAATATGATGGAGTGTGATTAGGCCTTGTTGAAGCTTGGTCCTAACAAAAATACAATCAATTTCTATGTGTTTTGTCCTCTCATGAAAAACTGGATTCTTTGCAATGTGGACTGCTTGCTTGACTGTCACAATGGACAGGGATAGGTAATGAGCATTGTACAGTTAATTCATCCAACAATCTTTCAAGCCACACTAGCTCTCCTACAACTTGTCTCACAGCTCTATATTCAACTTCAGCAGATGACAAAGATATTGTTGCTTGCTTCTTAGACTTCCAGTTGATAGGACTATCACCCATAAGCACTAGGTATCCACTAACAGACTTTCTTGAGTCAAGGCAAGCAGCCCAATCAGAGTCACAATAAGCACTGATAGTGAGATCAGACTTGTTTGAGATAAAATCCCCAATGTTGGATACTGTTTCAAATATCTGAGCACATGGTATGCTGCTTTCAAATGTGGTTCCCTAGGTGATTGCATAAATCGGCTCAAGTGTTGTACACTATAAGCTATGTCCATTCTAGTGTTGGTTAAAAAATTTAGCTTGCCAGCCAACTTTCTATATTGAGTAGGATCAGATAAAAATTTGCCATCTGTAGCTGTTAACTTCTCAGTGCAATCAAGTGGTGATGTAGTGGCCTTGTAACTTAACACATCAAAATCTTTTAGGAGATCAGAAGTGAATTTTCTTTGTGAAACTAGAACTCCATCATGTCTATATAATATTTCCAGTCCCAGAAAGTAGTGTAGTTTGCCCAAATCCTTTATCTTGAACTGATCATTTATGAAGCTCTTTAAGAAGTTGATTTCAGCCACATCTGTTCCAATTAGAATTATATCATCCACATATATGGCAACAAATACCAAGGAGCAGCCTTTCCTTTTGTAGAACAGTGAGTAGTCACTGTCTGAGTGTTGATACCCTCTTGAACATAGACAATTTGCCAACTTCTCATACCATTGCCTGCTGGCTTGTTTAAGTCCATACAAAGACTTCTTCAATTTTCACACCATGTTATCACAACCTACTACAAGACCTTGTGGAGGTGTCATGTATACTTCCTCATGCAAATCACCATGTAAGAATGCATTATTGACATCTAGCTGATACAAGCTCCAATCTTTCATAACAGCTAAAGAGATTAATGTTCTAACAGTAGTCATTTTAACTACAGGTGAGAAGGTTTCAGTGTAATCTACCCAGCTTGTTGTGTATAACCTTTGACCACCAGCCTGGCCTTGAACCTCTCCACACTTCCATCAGTTTTGTGCTTGATTTTGTACACCCAATTGCATCCAATAGCTTTCTTCCCATCAGGTAACATGACCATCTTCCAAGTGTCATTAACATACAAAGCTTCAAACTCCTGTGTCATGGCCTGCTGCCAGGCAGGGTGCAATATTGCTTCCTCAAATGAAATAGGCTCACATTCATGGGAAATGTTTGTTACTAACTGCTGACTATCAGAACAAAGACTGGTGAAACATACATGTTTATGAGGAGATATAAAGGAAGTAAGAGAGTGCAGCTTAGGTATGGTGTAGGTGTATTCTTTTAGGTAATTAGGAGTGTGTATGGTTCTGGTTGTTCTTCTAGGTGCTGATATTGTAGGTACTGGTAAAGTATCATGGTGCATTGCATTTGGATCAGGTAAGGTAGTTTGAGTAGTAGGTTCATGTAGGACAACATGTGGTACTTTATTCATGTTGGTATTACTGGTTACTTGATTATTAGTGACTCATGTGGTGTGAAATTTTCCAGTAGATCATCATTAGCAAAAACATTCATTTTACCAGGCATACAAGGCATGTTAGTGGTATGAGTAAGCATTTGCAAAATGGAATTGAAATTAGAACCATCAGGGGCAAAGGGAAAAATCTTTTCTTGAAAAATAACATCTCTTGATATATGAACTTTCTTGGTAGCTAAATTCAAAACTTTGTAACCTTTTGTATTGAAAGGGTAACCAACAAAAACATGAGGTGTGGTTCTAGGTTCAAATTTATCCTTGTGAGTTTTCAAGGTTGTGGGAAAACAAAGACAACCAAAACTCTTAAGGTAGGAATATGTAGGTGATTTATGGTATAACATTTCATATGGAGACTTATTCTATAGGAGTTGGGTGGGCAGTCTATTAATCAGGTATGTGGTAGTCAATACACATTCCCCCCAGTACCTCATAGGCAATTTTGACTAAAACAAAAGTGCTCTTGCTGTTTCAAGTAGGTACTTATGTTTCCTTTCTACCACCCCATTTTGTTGAGGTGTATAAGGACAAGTTCTTTGGTGTATGATACCTTTGGTTTGGAAGAAATTTGTGGCTTCAGCTGAAGTAAACTCTAACCCATTGTCTGATCTTATGGCTTTTAACTTGGTTTGGAATTGGTTTTCTATGAGAGATATGAAGGCTTTAATAATTTGGAGAGCATTACTCTTACATCTCAGCAATTTTGTCCAAGTGGACCTACTGTGGTCATCTACCATAGCGAGGAAATAATGATATCCATCATGAGTGGGAACATGATATGGTCCCCATAGGTCAACATGTAACAACTCAAACACTTTAGTGGTGGTGGTGATACTTTCTGGAAAAGGCATCTTAGTTTGGCTAGCCATAGGGCATATATTACAAGTAAAAGTCTGTTTGGGAGAAAAATTAACAGGTATAGTTGAGATGTTTTTCATTTTTACAAAAGGTACATGTCCTAATCTAGCATGCCACAAAAATTCATCATCATGAGTGTGACTAGAGACATTTGCAAATGAAGGACAAGCATGAGTAAAACAAGAGGAAGGAAAAACAGTACAATCTGCCTTATTCATAGGAGAGTATTTTACAGAAGAACCATTTGACACAGAGGAAGGAAAAACAGTACAATCTGCCTTATTCATAAGAGAGTATTTTATAGAAGAACCATTTGACACGTTAGAATCTGAATTCCTGCTAGTATTGCCTAAAGAAGAGACAAGATAACAATTAACATGAGATGATTTACTCTCAGTAGATGGACAACAATTGTGGCATTTGTGACACAAGAAGTACAGGCCATTCTTGGCTTTACCAAGTTTCAGAGGGCTCTTCAGAGAAGGGCCCTGCAGCAAACAAGAAAATTTGTCAAAACTGACTACACCATTGAATTGTAGTGCTAAATAATGAACAGAAATGAGATTAAACTTGAAGCTAGGTACAAATAACACTTTGCTTAGAGTCAAAGCTGGATTTAAACAAGCATCACCAATTTCAGTCACGTTAACCTTGTAACCATTAGGGAGTGAAATTAGAAAGGGATATGGAATTGAAATGATGTTTGTGAGGGTGGTCTTATCATATGTCATATGGTGTGATGCTCCTGAATCTATGATCCAAGAGCCAGCAGTCAGTTTAACACATTTACAAGAAAGATCACATATATCAGTAATAGAGGAATAACAAGAAAGTATACCTGCCAAGTTCACAGCTCCATTCAGCATGTTGTTTAAGTTGTTTGAATTTGAGGCTCCATTTCCAACTTGCAAAGTTCCCAGAAGATTGAGTAGCTGTTCATATTGAACTTTGGACAAGTTCAATGGCATTTGTCTCCTTGCTTCAGGTTCCTTTTCAGATTGAACTCCATCCATATTAGGGGCACACACATTTGCTGCAGAACCTATGCATTTTCCCTTTTGGAACCTTGAATTTGGATTGGATGTGTATCCATGAAGCTTGTAACATCTATCCTTCGTGTGTCCTGATTTCTTACAGTAGTCACAAAACAAAGAAGACTTGCTAGTACTAGAATTGCCTCTAAACCCAGTATTATTGTTTGTATTCCCAGAACTAGTTCCACTTCCTCTAGATGAATTGTAGTTTGTCTTGAATCCCTTGTATCCTGCACTGTTGTTGGTCTATCCATATGCATTAAGAGATGTGGAATCCAAGGCTGTATGATTATGAGGCTTCACCTCCCTTTGTTTTTCCTCTTGGGATAATATGGCAAAACCTTGAGCCATGCTTGAAAGTGTATTCATCATGAGAATGTTGCCTCTGACAGTCGTATATATCTCATTCAATCCCATTAGAAAATGTATCAGTCTTCTGTCTTGTTCAGCCTTGTGTAATTTGCTTTTACCCCCACAAGTGCACTGAGAATTGACATCAATGGTAATCATTTCCTCCCACAGCTTCTTCATTCTTGTGTAATATCCAGTGATGTCTAAAGTGCCTTGGACCAGATCATTAATTTCCTTCTGCAATTGATATAATTTGCACCCATTGGTTTGATCGTACCTTTCTTCCAATTTTGCCCAGAGTTCCTTGGCATTGTTCACGTGCTGCAAGCTATCACGCAATTCAGGGGACAATGAATTTAAGATCCAAGATGTGACCATGTCGTCGCATCTCTCCCACTGCATGTAACTAGGATCAGTAGGAGCAGGTCGCACAATAGCTCCGTTTATAAACCCTGTTTTGCTCTTGACTAAGAGAGCTCTGAGAACAGCCCTTCGCCAAGATCTATAACCAGCACCATCGAAAACTGCAGGTAAAAGAGACGATCTTGCACTCTCTGAGGGATGCAGGTAAAGAGGACTAGCAAAATCCAATTGAACTGTAGTTGAACTAGAAGTAGAATCAGCTTCCATGGTGTTCGAGTGTTTGCGAAGAAATTCAACCCGAAAAGAACCAGAGAAGTAATTGGTGAAATACTCGAATGAGTAGATCCACCACAATGAAATTCAGATGAAGATCCCCAAATCAAAATTGACAGAAAACAGAGAATTCACAACACAATTTCACAATTTCTCAAGCAGCTAATCGAAAGTAACACAGAAGAGATTATGTGAGTACAGAAGAGAAGCTTACGAAACGACTTTGAACAAGAGAACTACGAGCAATCAACCTTCTTTGATACCATGTCAAAACTAACATCATGAACCAGCTCCATTTCCTCGTCAATGGAGATCAACTTGATCTAGAGAGTAACTGAATTGAGAGAGAAAAGATTGTGTTTCTATTGAATGTGAATTAAAGCTTTAAGAGTTACAATGTGACTATATATACAATCACTGATCATCTAGGTATGGCAGAAATTAACTAACTAACAAACTTGATTCTAACTAACTATACTGTACACAACCGACTCTATTGTTCACAACTAACTAATTATACTTTATATTTTCATCAGGCATCTCTCTTAAATTTGCATTGGTATTTATCTTTTTGGGAAAATGGTCTGAAAAATACTATAATTTTGGTCAAAATTATTGTAACGATACCAAACTTTGGAAAGGACCTTTTACCCCATGAACTATTTAATAGTGTATTTTAATGGTATATATGTGTCCATTTGAACACGTTACTATTTATAATTATGCAATACTTATGATGTCCACGTGGGCACATATATACCTTTAAAATACACTATTAAATAGTTCAGGGGGTAAAAAGTCCTTTCCAAAGTTTGGTATCGTTACAGTAATTTCGGTCAAAGTTCGAATATATTTCCGACTTTTTTCTTTTTGGGCTAAATTATTAGCCTATTGCTAATTATTTTTCACCTAAAAATATTGATTACAATTACATAAATACCCAATATTAATATCCTCCCTTGGATTTCTTTTATTAATATCTCTATGATTAGAATTAACCACAATGTGCGACATTGTAGCACAACGAAGAGGATAAAGTTTTGAAGAGTCTGCTTATTTTTGAAAATACATGTATGGCTGCATATATCAGTTTTTTTCATTAATTACTTATTATTATAATTTATTTGTATGAATGTTATCGTTGGCAGAGATCAGGATGTTTATAAAGGGGGTTCGAAGTATTATGTAAATATGTAAAAATTATAAGATGAAAATCAGAATGGGATAAAAAGAGAAAAATAATTTTAATCCGCTAAATTTAACTTGCTTTGACATGCTGTATTTAGTTTTTCCTACTTTTATCCTATAATTATTTATGGATCATCAAAACTATCCGTTCTTTATTGAAATCTGATTCTTCTATAGTTATATTTGTCAAACATCAAAATTGATTTTAGCTCAACTTAACATTTTTTTGTTACTCCATTATTATTCTCTTTCTTCCAATTCTTTAAACTCAAAGCACAAGAATTTGATCCTTGGATCAATTTGATGATCAGTTTAAACTTCACTTTATTTGCAAAAGATCAAAAACCCCAAGTTTCAGAAGTGAGAATTGAACCGAAACTGCAATTTTGTCACGTCCAAATTAAACATCTGATAACATCACTCTGAAGATACATTAGATTTCTTGTTCAATTAGCTGTGAAAACCTTTTTTTAAAATTAAACAACATGAACGCACTTCCAAAACTTATGGGTGACAACCTTATTCGTACGGAATGTTTACACCAAGTCATAAATGCATACATATTTTTTGTCATGATTCAAGACTACCTCCTAATTGTAGCACGATGCGTAGATCCACAAGTACCCCAATATGATTTGAAAAGTCTGAAATATAAAACTTAACACTGAAAAGGCGAGTTTATTTCGAGATAACATAAAGTTGATACTAATATCTGAAAACCTTCATTAAGATGAGTTGTTCGGACAAGCCCCAAGTAACTCTAGTTGTCTAAACAAAAGACATAAACAACTGAAACAAAACAAAGAGATTGTCCTCAAAAGACAAATTAAGATTTACCAAAATGCTGTTGAGTTGGCCGTTGGTACGAGCTGGAATATAGGCGCAAGAGTATGTTGTCAATTCTTTGACTGGACTGAGTATGCGGGACAAACATCACAAGATAAATCTGAAGGACTGAACTGATAAACACGAACTAATGCAATGACCAAGTAAAACAACATACAACTGATAAATATATATACACGTAACTATAAATAAATAAATTCATAGAATTGTAATATTGTAAACAAACCTCATATATATAAATCTTCCAACTGTGCGATGATGCTTGCAAAGACCTGGTAACCTTGAGACATGTCAAACAGTAGACAATATTCATTGTCTGCATGGTATGTATCCATAATGCCTGCATTTGGACTTTGGAGTATTATAAAAAATTTCACAAAATAGAGCAATAATCTTAATTCTATGAGCATAAAAATACTAACACGTAAGGTGCTTGAACTTATAAGATTGTTTTAGAATGATAAAAACGAAAATAGTACCGTAACCAGTAGTTTGAACATCATAACCCCTGTCCTGTAAACAAATAGTAGTAATTAATGAATAAGTGTATGTTTCAAGTTTGTAGAAGAAGATTTAATTTGAAAAGAAGTTACGTACAGACCTGGAGATCTCTTATCAATGGCAAACTACCAGTTATAGAATATGGTTCTACATACCCAACTACCTCTTCGGTAGCTTTGGATAGTACTTTATACCCCAGAGAATTGAGATCACAAGCAACGCCAGAATAAGCTTCATCGAAACTTATACTCATACTACCCCTTATGTTTTCATCTGGGAGAACATATTTTGAAACAGGGCCTCGAGTATCAAGTTGTTCGATATTTGCATTCAACTCATCAACATATTCTTCTAATTTCTTTATAACATCTGATACACTGAAAAAGAAGGATATATTCTTGAATTTCTTTTATTAATATCTTTATTATTAGAATTAACCACAATGTGCAACATTGTAGCACAACGAAGAGGATAAAGTTTTGAAGAGTGCTTATTTTTGAAAATCCATGTATGGCTGCATATATCAGTTTCTTTCATTAATTACTTATTATTATAATTTATTTGTATAAATGTTATCGGTGGCGGAACCAGGATATTTATAAAGGGGATTTTAAGTATTAAGTTAATCTGTAAAAATTATAAGATGAAAAACAGAACAGGACAAAAAGAAAAAGATTAATCTTAATCCGCTAAATTAAACTTGCTTTGACATGTTGTGTTATAATTATTTATCAATCATCAAAACTATCCGTTCTTTATTGAAATCTGATTTTTCTATAATTATTTGTCAAACATCAAAGTTGATTTTAGCACAACTCAACATCTTTTTGTTACTCCATTAGTCTTTCTTCCAATTCTTTAAACTCAAAGCACAAGAATTTGAACTTAAATTGATGAGAATTTGATCCTTGGATCAATTTGATGACCAGTTTAAACTTCACTTTATTTGCACTTTAAATTGATGAGAATTTGATCCTTGAACCGAAACTGCAATTTTGTCACATCCAAATTGAACATCTAATAACATCACTCTCAAGATACATTAGATTTCTTGTTCAATTAGCTGTGAAAACCTTTCTTTTAAATTAAACAACATGAAGGCACTTCCAAAACTTATGAGTGACAACGTGGTAAATAAATAGTAAAAACTTATTCGTACGGAATGTTTACATCAAGTCATAAATGCATATGCATATATGCATTTTCATATATATTATTTGTCACGATTCAAGACTACCTCTTAGTCGTAGCATGATGTTTAGATCCACAAGTACCCCAATTTGATTTGAAAAGTCTGAAATATAAAACTTAACACTCAAAAGGCGAGTTCATTTCGAGATAACATAAAGTTGATACTAATGTCTGACTTACTGTCTGAAAACATTTATTAAGATGAGTTGTTGGGACAAGCCCCAACTAACTCTAGTTGTCTAAACAAAAGACTTAAACAATTGAAACAAAACATAGAGATTGTCGTCCTCAAAAGATGGAAGATTCACCAAAATGCTACTGAGTTGGCCGGTGGTCGTACTAACACGAGCTGGATGTTGATTGTTTGAACCTATATAAAACAATATAGGCACAAGAGTATGTTGTCAATACTTTGACTGTACTGAGTATGCGGAACAAGCATCACAAGTCTAACAAAATTGAACAAGATAAATCTGAAGGACTGAACTGATAAACACGAACTAATGCAATGACCGAGTAAAACAACATACAACTGATAAGTACTAAACAAGAATAACTAAATACATGGTTATGCAATATCTGAGAAAACTAGATTGTGGCAAATAATACAATCAACTTATATCGTACCAGGGTATAGAGGTTGATCTGATCTGATAAGGTACAATTAAGCTGATAATATGCGCTCACATAGGCTACATAAACCTACGATGACACATAGTTCTAGATTTTAATTAAGAATTGCTACTAAAAGTCTCAGCCGATGTTAACGGTGAAGTCAATTCAGTTAGATCCACGACCCGTGGTTTAAGCTTGTAAAACTCGAGCGGAAAAGCAAGTCTTTGGAATTACTCTACGAGTACTGTTTATTGTCCGTGGTTCCGTTTACCTGTCCATAGATAGCGTTCGTAAATTTCAAATGCTGTTGACTTGAATTTCTAAACTCTTCATAATCTGTTAGTTACGATATAATCTTGTCTTAAAATTTCTTAGGTGTTACATTTTTAGTCCTTAATCATAGTTAATTAACATATAGCAGTCATAGTTCTTAAACTAACTTAGTAAAGAAAATGATCTCTTGAAAAGAATGATGTTTTGAATCACTCAAAGTAAAACTAACAAGGATTTCATGTATGATGGGAATTTACTTTTTAACAAGTTAAAATTGACATCAAATATGAATAAAAACGTCATCTACTTTACATATTGTATTACATCAAAAACGTTATTCTATCGACCAATCGTAGAATTGTAATGTAAACAAACCTCATATCAGTCTTCCAACTGTGCGATGATGCTTGCAAAGATGAGGTAACCTTGTGACATATCGGACAGTAGACAATATTCATTCTTTGCATGGTATGTATCCATTAAGCCTGCATGCATTTCATTATTAATTATCAACAAGTTCACATTGGAATATTCATTCAGAGAATAACTAATTTTTTGTCTAACAAAAAGAAAAGAGATTGATGAAACTACAAAAACAGAAACTTTACCGTAGCCAGTAGATTGAACATCATAACCTATGTCCTGTCAACAAATAATGAATAAGCTGTTGCAAAATCGAAGATCAAACAAGTAGATTTTTGAAAGAAATTACAGACCTGCAGATCTCTTATCAATGGCAAACTACCGGTTATAGAATATGGTTCTACATACCCAACTACCTCTTCGGTAGCTTTGGATAGTACTTTATACCCCAGAGAATTGAGATCACAAGCAACGCCAGATGAAGTTTCGTCAAAACTTATAGTCATTCTGGTGTGGAACATTAATTAATTACGGAGTAATAAATAGTAAGAAGAAATTACTTGAGCTCTTGAGTATATATACCTTCCCCTTAGGTTCTCATCTGGGAGAACATATTTTGAAACAGGGCCTCGAGTATCAAGTTTTTCGATATTGGCATTCAAGTCATCAACATATTCTTGTAATTTCTTCATAACATCTGATACACTGCAAAAAGAAGGATGGATGCATTGTTAGAATGTCTCTACTATTTTCAAGAGATTCGGTTGTTCATAATAATACATACGTACTTGTAAAATGGAGTCAACCTGCATGCAAGAAAATATATAGTTGTGATTAGATACTACCTACTCATTATCATTTGATGAAAGATCTGATCAAGAAGAAAAAACTTACCTAACATCTCCAGAAACAGTGCACTCACCAGGAATTTGGTTGATTCCACCTCCCGGATCTGTAAGAGCAAATGATAAATTTAACACATAATTGGAGAATTAGATTCAAAATTTTAGACAACTTACAAAACCACTGAGTTGGTTTCATGGTGGATGGTGTCTCAAATTTATAGACTTGTTCTTTTGGATGGGGAGGGAAATCTCTATAGAAGCGGGACTGAATTTCTTTGAGTGCATCCATAGCAAGTTCCAAAGCATTGATAGCCTAACCATTTGCAATAAATTAATGTCATACAATCACACTAGCAGTACTATTAAAAGGTAATATATGAAAAGAGAAAGAGTACGTACCTTGTTGGGCATACCACTGTGGAAACCCTTTCCGATTACCTCAAGTTTCCACGGTATAGTTCCACCAGTACCAATGCATGGTTGTTTATCAGCTGCGTCAATCCAGAATCTATATACATACACGTATATATAAATTCACAATATATATATATATATATGTATCTGCAATGAAATTTTATACTACTTACAAAGGGCCTTGCTTTAAATTATCAAACCATCCATCCCTATATAATGCATCCACACCAATTCCGGGGATAGATGAGTTCTCTTCACTCGCTATGAAAATAGCAATCACTGTCGATTTCAACTTTGGCTTTGTCTCTCCCAACCTCTTCATAAGCTCCGTAACAAGAGCCACATGACCTAAACAGTCAGTAGTTCCACGTCCTTGAAGTTTATCACCATCGATGCTCAATGAAAACGGATCAAATTTCTGAATACCAATATACTAGTTAATTAATAAAAGTGTGTTTTCTAAAAGTGATGACAAAAAGATTGAGTTACATTACAAGAATTAGGAAAGACACATCATTTATACCATATCTGTCAAAATCAGATAGAAATAGTAGATTAGTTGAACGTGGATTTGATTAACATGTAATAGTATCTGGTCGATATTTATGATAATGTTTTTAAATTTTATTTTGATTTAAAAAATTATAAAAAATATACTTTTGAATAAGAGCAACTTTCACATATAGCAAACACAAAATTCATATTTGTATACTATATCAAAGTTTACATAATTGCGCTCCATAGCAAACATATATATGTACATATACAAAGAAAGCAGTTGTATAATTCGATATACATATACAAAAGAAAGCAGTTGTATACAAAAGATCAATTGTATAATATGTGTATGTATAAAAACTAGAAAGAGAGAAAGGCAAAAGAAAACTGGGCAGAGAAATATTTGTATTGTATAATTATAAGTATATAGGACGAAGATATATGTATTTGCATGTGTATATACAATTTTCTCTCGCTTTATACAAACAGAAGCATAATTTATACATTTCGTTTCTGTTTGTATATAAGTGAGGGTGGCGAGCGAGATTTGAGAGAGTGGCGAGCGAGATCTGGGAGAGGGGAACGAAAATATATGTATATATACAATTTCCTCTCGTTTTATACAAACACAAACGCATTTTATACATTTGTGTTTGTATAAAAGCGAGAGAGGCGAGCGAGACTGCCACCAAACGAGAGTGGCGAGCGAGATTCCACCAGGGAGAGTGGCGAAAATAGCAATAGTTTGCTATAGGGTACAATTAAATAAAAGTATATTTATAGCATTTAATTTGAATTAATAGTTTGCTTTTATATACAATTTTCCCTTTGAATAAAGTGGATTGGCCCGGCAAAGCCCGTAGCCCACGTACTTGTGGGCTGGCTGACCATTTTCTAACCCTCAAACAAATGGATTAGCCTGGCTTGACCCACCAAATTTCAAAGCCCGAATGGAGTGGGTTAGCCCAAAGCTCTACTACCTACCCACCCCTAAAAAAAAATTAAATCAATTTTTTTCACAGCCCCCCTCCCCCACCCCCATCCCACCGCACACAACATCCACCCCCTACCCCAATTTCTTTTTTTAAAAAAGATTAAAAAAATTCAAAAATAATTTAATTTTTTTTCACACCCCCACCCTGACCCTCACCCTCAGACGAGAGGGAGTTGCTCGGATGGTAAGCACCCCTCACTTTCAATCCGAAGGTTGCGAGTTCGAGTCACCAAGGGAGCAAAAAGGGGTGGGAGCTCCTAGGGAGGGTAAAAAGAAAAAAGAAAAAGACCCCTCACCCTCACCTCCACCCAACCCTCCACTTGACCCCATCCCCAACCCCCACAATATTTTTTAAAAAATAATTCACACACCACCCACCCCACTCCCCCACACACCCCACACCCAATTTTTTTTTAAAAAAAATCAAAACAAATGTTTAAAATTAAAGAATTTCACCCACACATCCACCCCCTACCCCAATTTCTTTTTTAAAAAAGATAAAAAAAATTCAAAAATAAATCTAAAATAAATAAATAAATTATGACTGGGTAACCCTTGAGTCTATATGAATTCCCATATTTTTCTCATTTTGTCCATGTTTGTATAAGCACTTAAAATAGATTAGCTTATATTTACCCATTTAAGAAATATGAGTGATTAATTAAAATAAATATGAGCTGAAATTACCATTCCTATTTCCAACGTTGGACGTGGAAGAACGAAATACCAAAGATATTTTGAAAAATAATGTAATAGACATAAAGAGATGTACCAAAATATAATAGCAAAATTATAAGTAATTTACATACCCATTCATCAGGATTGGCAGTAACAACATCCAGATGCATTCCAACAAAAGACACAACTTTTTTTGGGTCAGTACCAGGATACTCCACAATAAGATTACCCCTATTAGGCTTATAAGCAACATGATTGATGACCAATGGTCCTCCATTATTGGTGCTATATGGATTAAGGATATCAAGAACATGGCTCACATTCCTGTCTTCCTCTGGGATAAGGTCCGGTGGGTTGTTCTGTACATATTTCGACTCGCCGATCAGTTTATTCAAAAGAGCTACGAATGAATCCTCATTTAGATCGCCCAAAATCTGCTTTACATCAGCCATGCTAATAATATATATGGGAATGCAAGTGCTAAGCTCACACCTTTCTTTTGATATGGTAGTAGTAGGTACCAATATGGGAGTTGTTCATATTATATAGCATAACATTTTTAGCTTTTTCGATGTTGTGATAAAATAATCCATGTACACATAATATATTTCGTGCAAAAAACATGTTGTATAGTCCTCCGTCCATCTTTACTTATTTACTATACTATTTTGGGATGTCTCGATTTAGAAAATCAATGAATAATTTGTCGTTTTGCAACTATTTTACACTTACTATTTTCAATGTTTATATGAATTATTTTTATTAGGGGTGATTTGATAAAATGACTCCGATGATCATTTACTTTTTTTTAATCCGTGTGTCAAGTCAATAGTGGACAAATATTGTTGGACTGAGGGAGTACTTGTCCAGTTTGAAAAACCAACAAATAATTTGTCATTTTGTGTCTATTTTACTCTTGTTATTAAATACTATTCAATCTATAATATATTTCTCAAAGAATTATATTTAAAGAGTAATATAGAAATATTATTCTTATTATTTATTATTTCTTAAGGTTTATGTCAAGTTAATAATAAACAATTATTATTGAATTGAGGAAATATATTTTTAGCTTGGATATTATTGTAAATGTCATGTCCACACAATATGTTTTGAATATGTTTTGTGTTGTACAATGTTGGGGCTGTAATGAATATACACACCATATAAATGTGTTGTAATATGAGTGTTGTATATATTGAAACGTATACATAATTTAATTTTTTTTATTTAAATCAGTGTAATATTTTGATGAAAGGGTATTGGTTGATAAAACGTTAACAACTTTTTAATGATTTCATATTAAAACAAATATCAGGTTATCGATTCCGTTTTAATTTTTAATATTAAATTATTGGGTAAATTGATAACTCGTTATGAATGTAGTAATTTATTACTTTATCTCAATATAAATTTTAAATATTAATCTCAGTACCTTACGTTAGCCTTTGTCCTTTAGCCCTCAATTCATACTTCACAGTGACTTAGAATTCACAGCTTCATATTATATAAAACTTCAATACCTAAAGTAAAATCTTTATTCCTTTCTTAATTTTTAATTGGTGTTGCACTTGTATAGTTCTTTTCATGTTAGTTGTTGATGTTTCTAACGGTTGAATTTTATTCTATTTATTATCTTATTACTTCCTCCGTTCATTTTTACTTGTCACTAGCTAGTTAATTTAACACACTCATTAAGAAAATAATTATTAATATATATATTTTACTAAATTATCCCTATTAAATGATGTTAAGTATTAAATTTTAGAAAAGATTTTGAATAAAAATATTTAATACGATAAATCATGAAAAAAATAATTACTGAAAAACTGAATGTATTCATCTTTCAAAAACTATTTATTTTAGCATATAAAATAAAAAGACTAGAGAATATTTGACCAACAATAATGTAATCTTTCAACTTGCTTCTATTTCTACTAGGATAGGATGTGCAGATTTTTTTAAGAAGAGAAAGAAAGACAATTTCATAATCCTTCTGAATTAGGCAATTTCAAAAACGATTAATTAATTGCAGTTAAAAATCATTTTCAACTTATTGTAGTATGGATATTGCTTGAATTTCTGAGTTGAGAAAGTTTTTGCATGTACATCATCAATTGTGTTGTCACAAGAATGAGGAGATGCACATGGAGCGTAGATAAATTAATAGAAGTAATGTGACATCTCTTTTAAGTTAAATAAATTAGCATTGATATTTATCTTTTCTTTTACTAAATTTTTAATCTTTTTTTCTTATTTTTCACCTAAAAATATTGATTATAATTAAATAAACATGCACCCAATATTAATATCTTCTCTTGAATTTATTTTATTAATTTCTTTATGATTAAAATTAATCGCTATGTGCGACATTGTAGAAAAACAAAGAGGAAAAAGTTTTGAAGAATGCTTATTTTTAAAAATCCATGGATATATGGCTTTATATCAGTTTCTTTCATTAATTACTTATTATTATAATTTACTTGTATGGATGTTATAAACTAGGCTTAGAAGAGGTGCTGTGAATTTAAAATTAAGAATGATATTTGTCTTCTTTTTTCAAATTTTTTTATATTCCTAATAGAAAACCTAAAAATAATTATTAATGGTAGTAGGTGGCGTAGCGAGCACAGAACAAAGGAAATGCACATGGGTCTCCTTGAAGAACGGAGTCTAGGGTAAAGAAAGAAAGGTAGAGTGGGCACACTTTTACTGTGTTTGGATTGACATGGTTGTCCCCCTTTGCTGGTTGAGGCTCGGCCTTTGACTCCGCTTGCCTATGAGAATTGTTCATATTATATTAAATCATATTTTTGGCTTTTTTGATACTGTTGTAACATCCATGTCCACATAATATATGTAGTGTAAAACGTGTTATACATTATACAATACTTCCTCCATACATCTTTATTTATTCACTATATTAAAAATAATTATTTAATAATATTTATTTAATTTAAAAAATTAAAAGATAATTTATTCTTTTATAATTATTTTATCGTTATTATTAAATATTAATCAATGCCTAATATATATCACATCAAATTTAATATATTCAAAGAGTAATAAATATATTGTAATAGGGGTTGGTAGTCCTTACTTATAGCTTAATTTAGTATAGTTAACCTTTTTCTTTCAACTTTTTAATATTCTTATTAATAGAAAAACTAAAAATTATATGGTAGTAGGTACCAATATGAGAATTGTTCATATTATATTACATCATATTTTTAGCTTTTACGATATTGTTGTCAAATCCTATGTTCACATGATATATTTTGTGTAAAACGTGTTGTACAATATTCCTTTCGTTCATATTTATTGTTCATTATATTATAATTAATCGTTTAATAATATTTATTCAATTTAAAAATTAAAAGATATTTTATCCTTTTGTATTTATTTTACTTTTGCTATTAAATACTATTCAATATCTAATATATTTCTCAAAGCATTAAATTTAACATATTCAAAAGATAATTTAATAATATTACCTCTATTATTTATTATTTCTTAAAAATGTATCAAATTTATAATGAACAACTGCTATTGAATTAGGAGAGTAGATTTTTAGCTTGGATATTATTGTAAAATGTCATGTCCACACAATTATATTTTGAATATATTCTATGTTATACAATGTTCGGGCTATAATGAATATACACAATATAAATGTGTTGTAACACATATACATAATAAGATATTTTTATGGGAAAATTACCTAACACCACACATTTTTTTATCATATATTTTTATTTTTCCTACTGTTTCAAAAAATATAAAAAATCTCCTCTTTTGCTTGCATCATCCCCTTTATCGAATAAATCAATTTGAAAGCTCATACTCATGATTTTGCTTCCTTTTTTCACGTCACAAATCTCTTCACAGTTACCTCCATTGATCCATTTTTGAATTTCATTTTTTCTTTCCAATTAATGATTTCAAATTATTCAAAAGGTAGATCTCTTTCCATCACTTCAATTTTTGATTTCTTTTTTTAAAAAATAGTTTTTTCATCTTAAAAAATTATTGATACGTATGGATGAAGGTCAATCTTTCAGTATTGGGCTTACCCAATTAGTCCGAGAAGGATACATCTTCGACTTCTAAAACGACTGTGGAAAAAACGCTCAAAAAAAAGGGGAAAAAGTCCAGATGGTGGTGGCTCTGGTAAGGGCTTTGGATCGAGATCCATAGGTGACGTCATTTGTTGACACTGGAAAAAAGATACGAGAATTGATACAAAGCAAAGGAGGATTTATCTGTCAGTTTTATTTTTGCTTTCTGCAAATCAGATTGTTGACTTATTTTCCGACTTTTTGGTTGTTCATCTTTTCTGATACATATGGGTTCAAATTTTTAATGTATCTAGTTGATTTTGTTTCTTAAACTAATGTATAATGCCTCCTTTTCAACATTAAGATACATTACAATTTTATCATGCATAATGTATCGTGTTCAAATATTAGTTTTGATACATAACCTTTATTAGTATTGATACTTGATACAAAAATTTCTACCAAATGTATCATTTATCATGTATTAGCTTTTTCATCTACAATTTTCCAATACATATGAATTTTGCTCCCTCTTTTAGTATTGGGTTTATCCAATTTGATTGAGGATGAATTTTTTTTATCAAAATAGATCAAAACAACCCATTAAACATGAAGAATTTGAGAGCGTAGAAGTCGAAGAAGGATGCATGCTCGAGTTCTAAATCTACTGTTGAAAAACACCTAAAAAAGAAGGGAGAAGTTGGATCTTTCATTGCACGACCATCACTATCAAAGATATAGGTTTTCAATGTATCATTAGTCTTTGTTAGTGTTATCACTGCTACAATAACCTTTTTTTTATGCAATGTATCATGTTCGATATTTGTTGCAAATCCAACAATAGGTATATTTTACATATTAGTGGCAATTACTATCAGATACATACACCCAAACTTATTCATCTACTATGCGTCTGTACACATTACCCAATAAATATACTTGATACATAAACTCTAATGTTCAATAGCTAAAACATTGTGTATCAAATTAATTGATATGTATATGATACATAATACATGTCAAAATTTTGACATTTTGATATCGATTTCAAGATTTTAAACTGTAACCGAGTATAATTCAACTATCACAAAGTAAGATTCATACTAAATTATCTAAAGATACTATCACTTATAATGACTTACTTGAGATTTCTTTTTCTACTTCTCACGCTTGGATATACATTTTTACAAATCTAACTAAGCATCTTTTTATTTTCACTAATGGTGTGTTTGGTATGAAGGAAAATATTTTTTGAAAAATATTTTTTAATATTTTTATGTTGGATTGGTCAAAAATATTTTCTCTACGAAAACAAGCTTCTTCAAAATGAGTAAGATAACTTCCTCAATGAAAGTAGGAAAACAAGTTATGTTACATAACTGACATTTTAAGTTTATTATCTCCTCCCTATCCACCAAATCCCTACCGCTTGACCATCCCAGCCCACCACCCTTGAACCCCTACTCAACTGTCCCATTCCGACTTTATAGCATTTTGCTAGATAACTTATAAATATTTTTGAGATAGTATTTTCTTATTTACTTATCAAACACTAGAAAATAAATAAGAAACTCACTTGTTTTTTGACAAATCATTTTGCTTCATACCAAACACCCATGTTTAATTAAATATATATATTTAGTTTTACAAAGTGTTTAGATTTAGTTATTAATTTATATCCCAAGCTTGCTAGATTTGTTAGCCAATTGAACTTCTATCCAATCTAGGCTAGATGGTGCCTTAGAGTTGTGACTGGGTACTGTAACACTTAATTAGTATTATCCAGTTGAAGTGACTTCTTTTGTTTTCCTTGAGCAATAGGTAAATAGGAGAAAACTATTAGAAACATTAATTTAAGGCCAAACACATACACAACCCCTCAAACTTGTCCTCATTTTTCATTTTGGCACTTCACGCCTTGTTCCATTTTAACCCTTAAACTCTATTTTTTTTGTACCATTTAAACACTTATATTAATTTTTATGATTTGTTTTTATTTATGTTCTTCAATTGCAATTTCTTATTTTAAAAAAATAGAGTGTGCCTGTTAATTAAAAAAATTAAACATTCGCGAACGAACATAAAATTTTTCAAACAATAGTATTATTTTTTGATATTTCTCTGTATTTTTGCATGAAAATAAATTGATGAAAGTTCTTTGATTTTCTTTCTTAAACATTCAATTAAATTAAATAACACTATTTATTTATTTTTTCTTATCATCTAGGCTATCTAAATTTAACGCAAATACTCACTTTTAATTTTTAATATAAATCAATACGAATAAGAAAACCCATCTTCAAAAAGACTCGACTAACTTTGCTAATAACACTACTAAAAAAAGACTCTTGTTCATTGCTAATAACACTACTAATCAATGTTAAAACTCGACTGACTTTGTTAGGTTGTCGGTGATTTTAAAGAAAGAAAACCAACACAATTTCGTCGGTTATTTTTCACACAAAAATACATAACACTCTTAAAAAGAAATTATTAATTTTTATTAATTTTTAATTTTTTAACTAAAATTAACTGACACATGTCGATTTAAAATAAGAAGTTGCAATTGAAGATTATATATAAAAATAAATAAATCATAAAAATAGTATTTCGTGTTAAAATGGTACATAAAAAATAAAGTATAAGGATTAAAATGGAACAAGGCTAAGATAAAGTGTCAAAATGAAAAATATGAACAAGTTAAAGGGAATGTATATGTGTTTGGCCTTAATTTAAACATGTGAAAAATGTTATGAATGATATTGGGCTTGGCCAAATGAGAGTTATGGGCAAGAAAATGTAAAAAAATTAACAATTAAGTCATAATACCTAACATAATTAGTCAAAATAACAATACTTTAAAATATTTATTTAAAATATCAGAATGACAATATTTTAGAAAACAATATGTATTCAGATTTCAGTATTTAAAATTAATTTTATTTATGAAAACAATCCTATATTGGACCAAATTCTAAATCAATAACCGTTTAAAAAGAATTTTTTTTAAAACCAATACCCATTAACCTTCCTTCTTCACCTTTCACATTTCTACCCCTTTTTTCACGTTTTCAGATTCTGTTTCTTCAAGGTGCTGACAAATTGTTCATCAAAATATATATTTTAATTCAAGAAATTTTCTCGATTGTTAAACGAAATCTCTTTATTAATTCAAGAGATTTCTCGATTGGCAAGGTAATTTCCATTATTCATTTAGATTTATTTTGATTTGTTGTTTAAAATCACCGATTATGGTGTATAATACAAATTATTATATGTATTATGTATTCACCGAAACGGTATTTCAATAACATTTTAATTTACAACTAATTTGTATTTATATTTTTTGAATACAACTTATTATATGTATTATGTATTCACCAAAACTGTATTTT
>JAJOOS010005677.1:0-22537 GCA_029582725.1 Solanum chiquidenum
CCCCCCCCCCCCCCCCCCCCCCCCCCCCCCCCCCCCCCCCCGGTTCTCAAATTTGGTGTCTGATATCTGCAATGAAGTTTGATTAATGCAGATTTGCGTCAGGTTAGGCTTATTCGAGGGTAACACTTCCTATCAAAGATATTTCCATACCAAGACATGAAATGATCGAAACCTTTAATTTAAAAAAAAACAGTTTCATCCACTATAAATAATTTATTCTTTGGTGGAGCCATGATATCAAAAAGTTAAGTATCCACCAAACTTTATCATACTAGTATTTCATCTTATTCAAAACTTTTTCTTTTTCAGTTCCTTCCGTCCAAGGAAAAAAACACGTTTTTTATATTTTAAAATTTCATACTTAATAGTAGTTAATATCATACTCTTATAACTATATCATTATTGTAACATGTTTAAAATTACAAGTTTTTTAAGTATCTTTGATACAAGCTAGAAAAAGTATTTTATGCATAACTAACTCTACTCTTATGATTTTTCATAATGTTGCAATAACATACTGAGAATAAAATATTTCTCAATATTTTCAAATTAGTAAGTGTTTACAACAAATTTTAAAATAATGGAACATGAATAACAATCACAAGTAAAATACAAAGAAATATATTTTTATCAACAAACATTGTGGGTATAATTGTATTACTCTCATAATTCTTCTTTTTGAATTAATTTCTCTATGATAGGAGTGTTTTTTAGTTACATATTTCTCGAACATAGGATGATTGAACTTCTTTGAGATTTATTTGATTTGATATAAAGAAATTTTTTTCGATCTTCTTGAAGTATTTGATTGTCAAGATATTTTTTGGGGAGTTTCTTATTCAATGTTCGGTATTCATAATGGAGTCTGATTAGTAGGAATTCGTGTCGAGTAATAGCCATTCATAGGTAGCGCTCCTGATAAATATTTTTTCCATATGGCTGATACTTTTGATTAAGAAAGAAATAATTTTATCCACTATATCAAATCTTTTGATAATACAGTGTCACGACATCAAGTTAAGTATTTATTGGGTCCCTTCCCTGATTCCTCTAAGGAAAGAAACACATTTTTTCTATTTTAAAATTATTTAAAAAAAAAAAAGGTTTTACACTTGATGGTTAATAACACTCTTATAAGTTATAACTATAACCATTATTGTAACATGTCTAAACTCACAAGTTCTTTAAGTATGTTTGATTTGATTTATTAATTTGGTGTAGTTTATCAATTTTCCTTGAACATCGTACATACCTAATTTTTCGGACCGCCAAGTGAAATTTCATAAAAAATATTTGAAGTTTATTTACTTTCAAATTAATCTAAAATTTGACTTTAACAAGCTTAATTCAAGTATACATGTCTGAAGTTATATTTATGTCTGATCGATATTTTAAAAACTTTAAAATTTATATGTTTGATGTAGATTTTAAAACGACTAAACTTGTAAAAAATTATGAATTTTTTGCTATCTTTTAAAGATGATAATGAAATCGGCTATGTGAGCACTTCTCCTATTTTTAGTTTTATTTATTTTTCAGAATTTAAACTTGAGATCTCTATGAAGATGTAAAAAAATAATTTAAAAATTCATTTTAGATTATCTTCCTAAACACTAGGTATAGTATAATTAACTAACACATATATATTTTTATCCCAATTTATTAATTAAAAAGAAACTATGGCTTATAATCTGTTGATATATATATATATATATATATAAACATCAAGTGTACTTATTTGTGACAAGAAGAGTGATTTTAGTACGATGGTTTATACACCACACAATGGTCTATCATCTATTAAGAGGAGACAGAGATAAAAGATAAATAAATTAATTAATTTATTTTTGTATTTGGTATGTAAGTTGGTAAATATTTCTACTATTCTAAAAGAGTTTGTATATAATCTTGGCAAATATTGTTGGGGGTGGGAATGGTGGGATATGGGTGAGGATTACGGGAGTGAAGATGAAGATGGGGTGCATATGAGGGTGTGAAGACACAATCAATACGAAACCTAGTTGTGAAATTTATTTTATCTACTTCAACTAAAAAAGTTATTTTCCGTTTTGAAGAAACTTATTTTCTAGAGAAAATATATTTCTAAATTTTGATTATTAAAACATGAAAAATATTTTTCAAATGTTTTCCTATCATTTTCGCCTTCTATTTTCAAGTATTTTTCATATCAATAATCTAGTGAGTTCAACCTAGCAACACAAGTCATTTGACAAGAAAGACAAGCTTAAAGTAAAGGTAAAATTACTTTTTGTATAATGTAAAGATTATAAGTTTGAGTCATAAAATTTGTCATTAATATTTATATCGAGGTACATTATCTATATTACACTCTCTTGAAATATAGACCTTTCCTAAACTAGATGCAGAGCGAAAAAGGTGAGAGGGGTACAAAATTTATCCTAAAATTATCGAAAATCAAATTCCAAAATATTTATTTATTTATATTTATTAAAGGGGAAAAAAAACTTAACTATACAATTTAAGCACTCAAATTACTTATATAACAATAGTTTGACTTTTCAACAACATAGCAATAAAATTTTAACAAAATAGAACAAAAACAAATGAAAGATCAATATAAAAAAGAGATTTTAAAAACACACGTTCCTTTAGTTCTAGAAAATCTCTTTTTTAATCTTCTTCCTAAAATATCTCTCCTAATCTTCTCCTAAAGTATTAATTAAATAAACAGATTTTTTTTCTCTTTCCACTTTTTTTCCCTCGTAGTCTCTTCTCTCCTTTTTTTTAAACCATTTTGCCCCATTTTATCTTCCAAAATTTTCTTTGTTTTTATTTTTTTATTTTTCTCCCGTCATTTTTTTGTTTAAATTATATTTTTACACCATTGTAGGTTGGAACGTATAATCAAAAATTAACTTTATCTTTAATGTATGAATTAATTTTTTTAATTTATTTGATTATAATTTGATATAATTCATTTATTATGATAAAATTGAATTAAATTAATTTGAATTTGATATCGACATAAAATCGTATTGTACATCATGTAAATTAATTTAATGATACTAAAAAGTTGGTATATACTTGATTAAATTATGGTGTTACGTATTATATGGTTATAATATATAACTAAAATCAACTTTAACAACAATTATAAATCAATTTCTTTTATAGTTCTAAATCAACATATCACTAAAAATTTAGTCATATCATACATCAAAATATATACACTATAACATATTGCAACTTTAAATCAACAATCACCATTATTTTTTAACCAACAAATCCATCAATTATTTTTAATTGTTATAATTATTAAAATTTAAACTTGACACAAAGATTACACCACATTGTACACCATGTAAATTAATACTAAAAAGTTGGTATATACTTGATTAGATTATGGTGTTACGTATTATATGGGTATACCATATAACTAAAATCAATTTTACCAACAATTATAAATCAATATCTTTTATAGTTCTAAACCAACATATCACTAAAAATTTAGTATCAAAATCAAAAGCAGACTTTCCTGCTACCTTCGCAAGTGAAATTTGTGTTGTGTGTGTGCAAGACATCAATGGTGCACCTAACAGAGCCAACGTCTCAAGGAAAGTAGGCAATGCGAACATATGATCAAGGTCGAGGATGATTCATTTTGAAAAGAAAAAATCGAAGAGAGAAAGTGAGATAATTATTAAAGGAACGTATCCAAATATAACTGTGATTGTGATTCTAAAAAGTAAATAAAATAAAAGGTAAAATAAGAGTTCCATAAAATCAGCCACTAACCAATAAAATAGGTTATAAATCGTGTAACTATTCATTTATAGTAAATTATCATATTTATAATTAAAATGTTAATGTTATAAATAAAAAGTTTAGAATAATATTATGTAAATTGAGGTCTTAAATAATATATTCTTCTAATTAATTTTGCTGAATTATAGTAAATTTAATTTCTATTGGTACGAATTGTGTCAGGATAAGTTGGGACCTTTATTGATTGTTTTGCTAAAGAAAAGAACAAAGCTCAAATAATTTATATTAGTACGAATTGTGTCAGGGTAAGTTGGGACCTTTATTGATTGTTTTGCTAAAGAAAAGAACAAAGCTCATTTGAGTTAAAAGACAATATGGATTAGGAAGAAGCCCTCACCATACATTGTGATATTCTAGAGATAAAAAGGGAAAATTGTAGCTTTTTAAAAATAAAAATAACGATAGATATTTGTGTAATTATAGATTATCGAGAGATTTTTTTATATACACAAACTAGACCATAATTGTAATCCTTATGTCCACTTTTAATTGTCATGTTGTACTTTTCAAAAGTCAATTTGACTAATTTTCAAGGTTAAATTAGATTACACTAATTTGATAATTTAAACAAAACATTTAGATATTCAAAAATATACGAAAAGTACTATAAATTGCAAAAAAAAATTGCATATCAATATGATGAAAAAATACATCATAAAATAGTAGTCAAAGGTCTTATACAAAGGAAAGTATGACACATAAATTAAAATAAAGGCAATAGTTAAAAATATTAGCTAAAAACAATTCTTTATATTTGATTAGGGAAAAAGAAAATCGAAGTAAGTTTATCTATAACATGAATTGTGGTGCAATGGTGCCTTGGTAAGACTGCTTCATCTTAATCAGAAGTCTCAACCATTTAACCAAAAGTCTCAAGTTCAAGCTATGAATATAGAGAAAATCTTGTTGGAAGCATCATATCCCCAAATGGGCCCTAGATTACGCGATACACATTTAATCGGAGCTTCAATGCAGACACCGAACACCAACTATTACAATGAATTGATTATGACTTCAATTCATTGTACTTGGAGCTGATAAATATGTCCCTCCATACATAGGTTAGTGTGGGTAGATATTCTTTTCCTCTTTTCCCTATACACAACGAGCTTCACCGGGAGTAGAAAAACTTATCCGTACCCAATGTTTACACCATACTATATTAACTTATTACGACTATATAACAAAATGATGTGAGAATATATATTAATTAAAACGAGTTAATCGATAAAATTTTAGGTACAAACTCATCTCATGCAATTACTAGTGTGTACAAGCACATCTTTATTTTATGTGGGGTAGAAATAAGAAGAAGATTATTCACACTAGGGACCATGCACTTAACTCTTGCTGCATTAATTTCAGAACCACTAGGCTCAATTGTATAAATAAGCAAATACCCCACAAAATAATTACAAATATATACCCCTTTACATTCATACCCCACTAAATAATTACACTATATACTAATTTCGCTTAACTGATATTAAATCGGTATCATATATACTGTATTAGTATCATTAAGGCTGATAATTTCGCTGAATTGATACTAAATAAGTATATATATACTTTATTGGTATCATTAAGGTTTGTTGTTAAGAAATTACTCATTAGTCAATGATACTATAAGAGTATATATATACTCTTATAGTATCATTGACTAATGAGTAATTTCTTAACAACAAACCTTAATGATACCACAACAACATACATATATACTTGTATAGTATCATTGACTAATAAGTAATTTCTGAACAAGAAACCTTAATGATACCAATACAGTATATATATATACTGATTTAGTATCAGTTAA
This sequence comes from Solanum chiquidenum, assembly GCA_029582725.1. NCBI lineage: Eukaryota > Viridiplantae > Streptophyta > Magnoliopsida > Solanales > Solanaceae > Solanum > Solanum chiquidenum. The sequence goes on from JAJOOS010005677.1 coordinate 5,621, forward strand.
GCGAAATTATCAACCTTAATGATACCAATACAATATATGATACCGATTTAGTATCACTTAAGCAGAAATTATCATCCTTAATGAATGAGGGTATGAACTGTAACTATTTATGAGAGAATGAATATTTCAGGAATTACTTTGGATTTAGGTATGAACTTGTAATTATTTTAGATTTTATGGCCCATTTATGTAGTTTTCCCTTTCATTTACTAGAATACTCTAAGAGATAAGGTCGACATATATCTGACATTGAGAGGTCACACACACAACTGAACTTGATGCATATATGGCTAAAACTCGGACATTTTTGCATGAACCTCAAGCACATATGACTGAAATTGAAGTAATTTTTTTTACATAAACTTTAGACATATACGACCGAATGAAGTTTAGGCGTTTATGTCTGATGTTTCAAATGGGCTCAAATTTGAGATATAAGTTTCAAATATCATTAAGAAACAAATCATAATTATTATCAATTTGTCAAAACTAACTCATTTTGCAATAATGATGATTCCCAAATGATGTAAGTTTTTCCAACAACATCTACTTGATTTAAACTTAACTTTCATATTCAAGATTCAAGACCACTTCATCAAAGCTTTATACTTCAATTGCTATAGATTCAAAAAAATTACTATTGAAGAAGAAGAAGTGTGTTTTCTGTGATGTTTGGCAAAACTGTGTACACGTTAAATAATTCTAAAATACTTAGGTACAAACCGAGTACGACATGAAATTTTACCCCCACCCCCACGCGGGAGTGGGCACAAAGAGGACGGAACAAATCCATAAAGATCCAAGTAGCTATTCAGGATGAAGCAAATGACAAATCCAGAAAAATTTGCAAGTGGACCGTAAATCAATTTCAGGATCCCTGCCCACTGTCCAGAACAATACACATCTTTCGTTTCATGTAAGGCCAGAGTAATCAACTAAACATCGTCCCATACCATAAAGAACTAAAGAGATAAAAGATACCAAAATATATACTAAAAGTAAGGTATTTCCCCAGAATCCGCAGTTTTCACTCCTATGCAATAGTTCACAAACCACACAAGGAGAGGTAAACTGCACTAGGCAAGCTCCATGTTAATGGGCTCGACCCAGAATGCCAACCCCCTGTTGTCGCAAGCAATGGTTTTCTAACTTGAGACCCCCGTTATGGAAGTCACAAGCCAAACCATCTGAGCTGACCCGAAGGGTATATATTTTGAACTTATATTTGGAGGTAATACTTCCAAATTATCACATTATCATGCAGCAAGATTTCAATATCCAGCAGAATCTGATAAGGATCAAATTATGTTGAACTTAAAACACAGTACTAAATCCTCTATGTCTCTCCAACATAGGTTATTGAGGGGAGATTTTTTTTTTCTCCTTTGCCGACAATCAATGAGCTTTGTCCAGAAAAAAATACTTACCCGCACCAATGTTCACATCAAGTTATAATGACTTATTGCAGTTTTATGATACATAAATGACTATTCATAATAGGGACCATGCACTTACTCTTGCCAAAGCACTAGTTTCAGGACCACTGGGCTCAATTGTAATTCATTGACTAGTGACAAATGTACTCTATGGAAAAGGATTAGGGGCGCAGCCCATCATTTCTGAGTTCCAAAGGCAGTTGTTGGTCCCAGACTTCAGTCATCAAAAAAAAAAAAAACAAGACTAGCATCCGCATAGTTCAAGTCGAGAACAACATTTACAGAAAGAATCATACTCCATATGTAGACGCTGCCTACTTACAACGTTCTCTCCATCCTAGAGGCAAATTAGAGCAGATGATATCCCCAATCATGTCTAGATTGTCCAGTAAATTCCCAAATATGCAACACTACACACAACAGGTAACACTTGCACAGACCCCGTCCCTCTTGAAGGAGTGGGGGTAAAACAAGAAGAAACAAATACATAAATATCTCTCTAAGTAGCTAATAAATTTATTCAGGAGGAAGCAAAAAGCAAATCCAAAAAAAATCTGCAAGTGGCCTATAAATCAATTTCAGGAGGTCACTATTCAGAACAAATGCACATATTTTTTTCACATAAGACAGAGTAATCAACTTGCCATTGTACCATAGATTCATAACACAAAAAACTAAAGAGATAAAAGATACCAAAATCTATACTAAAGGAAGGAATTTCCCCATACATTATGCATTTCTTTAGAGGTAACTTCAAATTATCATGCACCAAGATTCAACGATCCAGCAGAATGTGAAAAAGATATCTGCTTTTTCAAGATATATATGGTTTAGCTTCCTCCACTATTGATAATTTAGATACCGTATATTTCATTTTGTGATCCTAATAAAAAGTTAATTCACAAAAAAGACAAATACTCCTAGTGATAAGCATCTTTCTTGATAATGAAATGTATCTGTATTATTAAAAATATACAGATCACGATGGCTCGTCCATGTTCCAATGTACTCCATACAACAAGCACTTGACATGGACACATCTTTCTTGATACAAGGAGCTTAAGGCCATTAAAACATGCTCCCTCCGTTTAAAAAAGAATGACTTACTTTCCTTTGTAGTCTGTTTAAAAAAGAATGACCCCTTCACTTTTTAAACACTTTAATTTCAAAAATTCACTTGGTATGTTTAAAGCCACAAGATTAAAGGGTTTCTTTTGTACATTTGACTTAACTTTAATTTAGGACCACAAGATTGAAAAGTCTTATTTAATTTCTTAAACTCCATGTCAAGTCAAACTAGGTCATTCTTCTTCAAATGGAGGAGTATGAAATATCTAAAGTTGTGCTAAAAGGTATATGCACACCTGAACTCATTACTTTTACCTATAAATCAAAATTGTCTTTATGATCAAGGAATTTATGTTTGCTCAGACTCTTCAAAAATATTGCTACATGCATGTAGGATCCTCCAAAAGTAGTTCATTTTGGGAGGATTTGACACAGATGCAACCAATTTTGGGAGGATTTGACACAGATGCAACCAATTTTGGGAGGATTTGACACAGATGCAACCAGTGTTCAGGAAAGTGAGCGCTTCATCGCTTTAAGCGACGAAGCGAAGTGAGGGTGAAGCGAGGCATGTGAAAAGAAGAGACCGCTTCTGGGCATGAAGCGCGATGCGACCAGAAGTGGTGAAGCGAGAAAAGTAACACTTCAATTTTTTTTAAGTAATAAGTAATCGATAAAAAAAGAGGCATGACTTACCTAGTTCTTCTTCTTCTTACTGGTGCAACTAGCCTAAATATTTTCTTCTTTTTTTCCACTTTGTTTTTTATTCTGTTTTCCTTTGCCCTGTTTAAGCCTTGATTATTTAAATTATATGTTGCTGATTTTTTTTTTCCTCACAGTGATTAAAATATACATTGCTGAATTGTTTTATTTCTTAACAATGACTAGAATGTTGTTGATTTTTTTCTTAATAGTGATAAAAATATAATGTTAGATTATTTTTCTTAAATCTTATCCGTGATTACAAATGGCTGACCCGGCATGAGAATATGGGAAAAAAGTTAGTGAGATCAATAGGACAACAATTGTATGTCTGTTTTGTGATAAGACAACTAAAGGGGAACCTTTTTCTAGTTTTTTAATATGTATTTTTGCTTATATATTTTGTCTCTATTTATTTTGGTCTTTTCTCTTTTAAATTGTGCTTCCCTTCAATGAAGAAAGCACTTCGCTTAAAGCGTGAAGCGGGACCTTGTCGCTTTTTAGCGCTTCGCACTCCCCTAAACACTGGATGCAACAACATTTTCAGAGAGTGTGAGCACATAGCAAGCAAGCAAGCAAATTTACGTTGTGATTACCAAATATTGTCTTTGGCATATCCCATCAAATAATAATCTCCATATGGTGTGGCTGAATGAATATGAATGGATCAGTGTTATCAAAAGCAAAAAGCACAAAATAAACTCTGAGGTCAGTTGAGGTTTTAAGCGCAAATATTTGAAAAGAAATTACAATAAAGTAAAATATCAATTGTTTATGTCGTCTCTCAGAGAGGCAAATTGGAAAGAAAAAAATATGCATTAGAATCTTGTTGACCACACTAAAGCACACATTAAGCAAAGCAAAGCGCTCTACACGTTTTGAGCCTCGCTTCAGGGCTTAAGCGCGCCTTTGACAACACTGGAATGGATAAGCAATAGAGGTATGTACCAACAAATGTCACAGATGGTAGATCATGCAAATTGTTCCTATTACAGTAACTGCAGTTGCACACGTATTTAACTGAAAAGCAGCTCCTTCGAGTGATGCTAGTCGTTAGAACACAAAGATGACAGAGCACAGTGCAAAATTCTCTTTGCCACTCATCCCATGTACTAAAACAAACGTACAGCAGTGTAAAAAGGACAACGTGCAGGTATTATTTTAAGTCTCAATGTCCTACTGCTACTTCTGTACGACTGTCCCTCGTAATGTTCTCATATGAGCCAATAAATTTAATTAGCCATCCTAGAAAAAAGAACTCAAGAACATTTTACCTCAGAAATGGCTTGGAAACAAACAAGTTGGTCACATTGCTCCAGTCTTCATAGGTGCACCAAGGGTCCACTCCAAGTTCCAAAAGAGAATGTATCTTTACTTGTTGTACAGGAAATGCCTGCTGAAAATATTAGCTACATCTGCTGCTAGGTTTTAGCTCCCACTTCCCTATCTCCATATCAAATGATTCTTCTTGCATGCGAACATCTGTAAAGAAGCAAATTCTAGGTCATCCGTGTATGCGGACATCTTCCTGGGCCCAGCAATAAGTGATAAATAAATTTACAGCAACTGCAAGTACATATTCCCCAAAAGGCTACATCCTGATTGGAATTGAGACATTTAGATAAGTAGCTTCTAACATATAAGCAAGATTTCGATAAACAAAAGCATGGTTTGGCGAAGGAAGAAAAAATATAGCAACTAAAACATGAGTGTCAAAGTGCAACTAATTACACAATTGATGTCGTAAAGAAGCATAAAGACAACAGAATCAAATGGAGCCATTAATCAAAGTGTTTAAACTAATCCCAAGGGTGTGGCCTAGCAGTCAATAAAATGAGATGAAAACAATCAAAGACCAGTGTTCAAATTGCACCAGAAGCAAAAAAATAAAAAATAAAAAAATAGGTGATTTCTTCACATCTACCCAAGCTTTACCAGCAGATATACCATGAAAAACGAATTGACATCTCGATGTGATACAATCCTTTCAATTTTAGTTGGGAAAGAACGGTGAAATACTTCAAGTGTGTGTAAGCTGACAAGGACACTACCCTTGTCAAAAAATAAATAAAATGGAGTGTTGAACAGTGAGTGCTGAAGAACAAGTGAATCAGCATTACAGAGAATCAAAGCCAGACACTACATTACTATAATTGTGTAAAACAAAAATGTAGAGAAAGAAAATATGGAGGATACTAAATGGGACAATTCCAAATGATAAGAAATCATATGTTGAAGCCACACTGATGTAGTTATGAGTCATTTGTTGTAAAGAGGATAGAAACCACAGATGTTTAGAAGACAAAGCTGACTCTGTACATAACTTGAATTCAAGTGCTTGTATGTCGTCACTATCTGATGTAATCTTCAGAATGTGTATGAAGTGGATACCTAGTGAGATTTCCGACCTCACTACAGGATTAGTTAGGAAAACCTGACTGAGTCAGCTTTTGCACACTCCCATCATATCTTATAGCTGGTTTTTGTAATTAGTAATATTCTTGCTGAGTTATCAAGAAAAAAATTACATTGCTTCTGAGAACCCTATTGGAGAAGTGAATTTAGTCTTTTGTGTATGCCCATTACTCTTACCGGATATGAATATAATTGTACAGATAGTCAAGATGAGTATCCAACACACAGCTCACATCCTTGCCCTCAAAATTGATAAGTGAAAAATTGGAAAGGAAGGAATTATGCTCAAAATAGAAGAATCCATAGCGCTGCTAGGACACCCATTAAAAAAATGGTGCAACCACCTTTCTGAACTCCTGATTGTCAATTATTAACCCAATTCACAATAACGGAGCAAGAAACTGAGGCAAATATTGTTGCTATAGAAAAGCATTCTCTGATATTGACCAGAAAAAGACCCCCTTACTCCAGGCAAGTAACCAGGATTCTATTCCTTCTTCCGTGTTCTTTATTTCTTTGAATAGGTAGGTAAACATTTATCAAAAATAGATCAGCCTAAAACAATGATAGTGCAAAGGCAGTACACTGGTTAGAGATCCTTTATAACAAAAAACAAAAACAGAAGGAATCCTGCTCTACAAAAATCCATTCCTGTAAAGGTTCTATGAAATTTAGCATGCTATGCTCATCCTTTGTATTATACATATTACACCAACAGCTACAAACATTTGAAATTCAGCATCTGTGTAGTATCTGGCAAGGTAGGATGTCCTTAAGTTCAATACATGGTTTAAGATTGTTCATCCTTCACATCATATATATTACACCAAAAAAGCCAACAGCCATAAGCATTTGAATTTCAGCTTCTGTGCAGTATCTGGCAAGGTAGGATGTCCTTAAGTTCCAATACATGGTTTAAGATTAAGGCACAGTTATTGTGTGTATGACTTACCACCTCCACGAAGAAACATAAGCATTCTACCAGCTGCTTATTAGTTCAGCAACTGGAGCTTGGAACTGTGATAGTACCACTTTTAAAACAAATATGAGATAAGTTGTCTGGGAGTACCATATTTGAATTAATTGCAAGAACTGCTGAATCAACTGATAGAAAGCATAAGGTGTAGGCATAAATCTTACGAGAAGAATCTTTGAAAGATAGTAACTAATATGAGTGGTATATAATCCCATCCATCAATTTTAGGTGTCGCGGAGTTTGATAAAATATTTAAAATCAACAGAGGGGGTCGGCGTCTTCAAATATCTCTCAGGCTTAACCAGAATTACGGAAAAGATCGCACTTCAGAATTTGTGAGTTGACTGTCACACTACCCTACACTACTTCCACTTTCAACAAAAAGAAGGCAGATCTAACGCAAGCAAGATGAATTGTCAGACACTCTATTGACAAAATTTTCAATCAACTTTACCTCTTGCTTTGCTTGTTAGAACTCCATAAAGTGGCAGATATGCATAGCTTTGTCAAATGACATGTTCATTGCTTCTCTGGTCACATCTTTGTCTATTTTGCCTCAGAATATTTCATTAATAACCACACATGACAGCATAATAGCATACTTGAATGTCCCAATAGTAACCCCATCCAGCTTTCACCTCACCTTTCAACCAAAGCTCAAAACTTTACTCTCCTTTTAATGCTACCCTTTATCCAATGCCTCAGCTTTCAACCAAAACTCGAAACTTTACTCTCCTTTTAATGCTACCCATCCTGTCATATCCAATGCCAATCTTACTATGCATCAACTTCACTGCCATATCAGCATTCCCCGTCTTCCTCAATGCATTAATCAAAACAGTACGAACTTTTCCAGGAATTTCTCGACCTCTATCCACAATCCCATCAGCTAATTTGCAAGCCTCTTTTATACGACCTGCCTTACATAGAACATTTATCATATCTTCAAAAGCTGTCTCCAGGATAACACCCACTGGTGCCAGCTCATCCAATATTTTACATGCTCTTGCCACCTTGCCAGAAAGACAAAGTCCGGTTGAAAGGGCTCGAAAAGAAGCAGCATTTGGAGTTATACCCTTATCAATCATCATATGCCACAATTTAAGTGCTTCTTCATTTTGATGTTCTTTAAACATGCCGCTGATCAATATTGTGTATGTATAAACTGTTTGATCACAACCTTCATCTTCCATTCTCTTAAAAAGCACCAAAGCTTCATCGATTTTCCCATTTTTGGTCAAGGCATCGATAAGCGCATTATAACAATAAGAATCACGCGTACATCCCTTCTCAGCCATCTCCTCAAAGAGTTCTCTAGCCTCATCAACTCTCCCTGCCTTTCCTAGACCATCAATAAGACTTGAATAAAACATGGCGTTGATAGCTACATTGTTATTTTTACAGTACTCAAGCCACTGCATGGCCTCATCCAACCTCTCACTCTTGCATAAACCATTTACAATAACCCCAAATGTTACCTCATCCGGTTCAAATCCTTCATTCTTCATTCTATCAAAAAGTCTCATAGCCTCATCCAAGTTTCCATGTTTCATGTATGAATCAATTAGAGCAGTATAAATTGACAGATTAGGTCTAAAACCTTTCTTGATCATATTTTCAAAAACAGTAAGCCCTTCCAAAACCTTCCCCATTTTACAAAACCCTCCAATCACTAACGTATAAGCGTGTGGTGGAATATCCAAGTCCTTTTCCTCCATTTCGTGATAGAGTCCCAAACAAGAGTCAAAATCTCCCTCCGCGTAACACGCTTGCATCAGAGTCATGTAGGTAATCTTGTCAGGTTCCACTTTCCTAACCTCCATATCTCTAAATTTCTCCATTGCTTTTTGAAGCTTCCCAGATCTGCAGTACCCCTTAATCATAGTATTATACGTAACAATATCCGGATTAACTTTCCCGCTTTCCATAACCTCAAAAACGCGTTCAGCAGATTCAATAAACATGGAATTCACCAGTCCATTCATCAAAAAGTTATAGGTGTATAAACTAGGCTCAATACCATTTTCTTTCATTTGTCGCCACACAAATAATAATTCTTCAACCATCCCCAGTTCTCCAAAACTCCTAATCAAAGAATTAACAGTTGCCACATTCATCAAGAAACCTTTATGCTTAAATTCACTAAACACATGCTTAATCCTATCCAATTCACGTGAAGCAGATAAAATCTTAACTAAAAATACATAGCATTCACAATTATGAGCATACCCTTTTTGCTTAACAGCCCAATAAAAGAAACGAAACGCGATATCGGGCTTACCTGTAAGGTAATCTGACTTCAACACATATGCAACAAAACTAGGCGATAATTTAATGAGAAATTTGCAACAATAAACATCTAAATTCTGCTCCATCAATGGTGAATTGTCTAAAAGATTCAAAATTTGAGACACCCATGGCGACGGTTTGAGATCTTTGCGGTCTGTGACTAAGTCAGAAAGATCAATGAATGGCTGCACCCATTCTGGAGGTGGAAGGTTAGAACCAGTGAATAGCCATTTGGGTTTTGAAGTGAAATTTACATAAAAATGCGGTTTTTTGGATTTGGGAACTCGAAAAAGAGGAAAATTCACCCATTCTGGAGATGGAATGTGAGAATTAGTTGATACCCATTTGAGTTTTGAAGTGAAATTCAAGTAAATAAATGGTTTTTCCGATATGGGTACTCGGAAAAGAGGATTTTTTTTAATGGAATGAGTCTGAATAGAGCTAAATGGATACAGAGGATTGATGTAATCGATCCCAACTTGTTTGAAACTGCGAAGTATTTGATTGAGTGATTGGTTGTGTGAAGGGTGAAAATTTGTTTGTGCCATTGTTGAGGTTAGTGGTGATTCTTGAAGTTGCAGCAATGGCAGAAAGGGGGGGATTTAAGGGTTTTTCTCACTTCTCAGTTTGGGGAAGATGAAGATTTTAACAATTTCAACTTCTTTTTTTCTTTAGTTTTTGGATTTTTGGCAACTAAACATAATATTTGAACCAACTAAAATCGCACGTACCCGCAATCCGCCTCACTCCATATTAGTTTTAAAAAAACTCATTTTAATCCACTCTGCATTTCTCCCATTTCACATAACCTTAAATTCATTAAATTTATCTTGTCTTATATCCGTCCGCTCCATTGTCATCCCTAAATATCTTTTGATTCAAAGATAAATTATAATTTTAAAAGTGTATCATTCAACGATAAAGTACTCACGAAATATATTTGTATTAAAATTTCTAAATAGTACAATAGAAATTGAGGTATTTAACTATTCGTGAACATCAAATTACATATTATATGAAATATCATATTTTTAACTTGAAAGAACAAAAAAATAGTTGAATAACCCATTAAAAATATTTATATTAGATATTTCCGACTTATATCCTCAAATACTCATCATGACTCGTTACATATATGATTATCTTATGTAATGTAAGTTTGAAAATTTTATTTTAAAAAATCAAAGTTAGAGATAAAAGTGTACAATAAAACTACTATTTTGTCATGTGGTTAACCAAAATAGCTTATAGTTTATTTCATAAAAATGTTATGATTTGGGGACAAAAAGGGTTCTATGGTCTAGTGGTTAGGACATTGGACTCTGAATCCAATAGCCCGAGTTCAAGTCTCGGTAGAACCTAAATGTTTTTTCTAATTTTTTATAAATATACATGAAATACGTATTTAGCATCTTATATAAACTAAATCTCTTAATTTTTTAAAAACTGGACAAGTAAAAATAAACATATATTTTTAGCATTAAAGAAAATAGGGGCAAAGTTAAAATTTAAAATTTATAAATTTAGTATACATATACTTGCTCTTTAGCTTGATTTTACTGACATGTATATTATCTAATTTTGAATGTGCATAAATAGGTACTAGAACTTGTATAAAATTAAATAAGTAGACGCACACGTCATATATGGCAAAATATACATAGAACATCCTATAAGATGTGAATTGCTACATAAGACATAATGCGTCCACTCAAAAAACTATATATAAGTTTAAAGGCATACTCAAAAAACATAGATAACCGTTGAAGTAATATTAAATGACAAATTTATCAAAATAAAAATTTTTAAGTAAATAATTAGTACATAATGAATAAATTATTTTCAAAACAAATACAAATACCAACAAAGCAAATTATTTTTCCCTTTCAAACTTTTTTTTTTCTTCTGCAATAACAAACCAATCATGTCAGCACTCAACAATTTTGCTACTCATATCCTCTCTTCTTCCTCAAAGAGATCCCTTCAAGAATCCAGAAAGACTCAAACTTTATCCCTCAACTTCTCTCCAACTTTCACCATACAAAATATACCAAAAACCCCATCAAGAATAAGTCTTGTTTGTCCAATAAATGCTGTGACAGAAGATAAAGAAGCAGAGGCCAACCAAGAAAATGAAAAGAAAGAATCAAATGGAACTGAAATTGAAGAAAAAATCAAGAATAGCATCTTGTCCATTTTGTTGGATAAAGATAGGTTTTTTAATGCTTCAATTGTACTTGGTGCTGGTACACTTGCCATCACAAGGTTACTCACCATAGATCATGAGTATTGGCATGTAAGTTCTATCATTTTGATCTTGTTTGCTTTTGGATATTTCATATCAGGAAGGAAAAAAAAAGGGGGGGGGGGGATTATTCAAGTGCCCCCCTTGTGATCAATTCAGAGTTGGAACTAGGATTTGAAGTTTATGTGGTCTGAATTTGCCACCGAATCCATAGCTTGTGTTTAGCTAGTTAGTGGATTTGTAATTAAATATGTTTGTCTCGTTTTGACTTGACATGGAGTTTGATAAAACAAATAAGACTTTTGAATGTTGTGCTCTTATACTAAAGATATGTAAATTGTATCAAAATGTCTTTCAATCTTGTGATGATAAATATGTCACGTTGAAAGAATTAAAGAGTTGATGAAGAAAAGAAAGAGCATTCATTTTGAAATGGACTAAAAAGGAAAGTATGCTAAACAAATTGAAAAGGAAAGATTATATATATTTTATGGATTTTCTGTATAAGCAAAAGTTACTCAGTTCGTCTGAACCGGGTACATAGTATTGTAGCTTTGCCCCTGATGATCATAAAGGTAATGGTAGGATTGGGTTTGTCACTGGGATAAATGATGACAAAAGGAATGAACTAAGTTGGATGGTCATTACTGAAGTGATAATTAAGTAAATAGAAGTTTATACTTCATAGCAATTTAAGCTTGTAGATGAAATAGTCCCAAAATTCGACATGCTAACAAGGCTGGGTTGAGGTCCAAATCTCACCGCCACCCTTTATCGAAAACAACTTTTGCGTCCTTGAACCGTGGAAAGGTCTGGATGTGAGAGCACGAGTTGAAGATATGTAATTAAGTAAATATAAGTGTAGTGTCTCTGACAACTTAATCTTTTAGATGAAATGATCACACAATTCAACATACATCAACCTGCTCCCCCGTATGGTTTTAATTTTCTTGATTGTGTACTCAGGGATGGACCCTTTACGAGATACTGAGGTATGCCCCGGAGCACAACTGGATTGCATATGAAGAAGCGCTGAAAGCAAATCCTGTGTTAGCTAAAATGGCGATTAGTGGTATTGTCTACTCTGTAGGAGACTGGATCGCTCAAGTAAGTACCGTCTGATAGTTACGTATAGTTATCTTTTAGGTGATTTGATAGTGTAAAACTTTTGTATACCATCAGTTTATGGAAGTTAAACTCTTCAGAAATATTGAGAGCTGTTTTCATTAGTCTAAATTGTTTCATTTTGTTCTGTTAATTTACAGTGCTATGAAGGAAAGCCTCTTCTTGAATTTGACAGGACTCGCATGTTTAGATCTGGTCTTGTTGGATTTTCACTTCATGGTTCCCTTTCCCACTACTATTACCAATTCTGTGAGGTGATGCTTCTGGCTTGTATCTTCATTGATCGACCATATCTTTTGACATATTTTGATGAAAGCTAAAAGGTTCAACTCTAATGTACAGGCTCTTTTCCCGTCCAACGATTGGTGGGTGGTTCCAGCTAAAGTTGCTTTTGACCAAACCATTTGGTCAGCAATTTGGAATAGCATCTATTTTGTGGTCCTTGGTTTCTTGCGTCTCGAATCTGCATCCAATATTTTTGGCGAACTGAGAGCCACGTTTTGGCCCATGTTAACAGTAAGGAATTCTTTCGGTCTATCTTAAAATGCTTGCAATATTTAATGATCTGAAGTTGAATATAGCTATAACCGGGTATTAGCTCAAGATTTTGAGTTGGTTTTCGCTGTTTCAGCAGAAGTTAGTCCATGTTTACTATTTGATCTGTTAAAATTTGGTTCGATATGAAGCTGAATACATCTTCAATGCCAATATATTGTTGTCTTTTCTTTTTTTTTTTATGATTTATCCTTTTTAGCATTGCCATGAGGTTCTGGAAATTTCAAGAATGATGATACTTATCAATGCTACTCTAGAGATCTAAGATGGCCTGCATGTTTCTAACGAAGAAAATGTTTCAGCGGCCTAATTTCCATCTTCCAATCCACCAAAAGGAGAAAAGTGAACGTTTTTATTACTTAGAAAAGAAAGAAGAAATTGACATCATCAGCACAGAAAGTACTCCATTTCTTTTCGTTTACCTATATTAGTGTGTAAAGCTATTTAAATTTGAAGTTTTGGATCGATATATCATTTCAGATGAACCACAAAACGTTTTGAAACTGTTCTTCTCTTAGACCTTGCGCCATTTCAAATGTATTCTATACAGATTATAAGATTACATTCTAAACAGTTATGTGATACTCTGAAATAGTGGTGTCCTTCGAGGTCTATGCCCGTCTTCGTTGAACTGTTTATGAACTTTTCTTGAACTGTTATCTATTTGTGGACAATACATTATGAAAAGCTAACATTGCGCACAAGTTGGACTGGACACCGTCAATTAAGAAAGAGATATTTGTATTTGTTCAACTCTTTCACCAACTCATCATAAATTTCTTTTAATACAACTATTTGTTGTTCTGATACTTATATAAACTCTAGTTTAGCAGAGATGATTTCTTTGAGAATACTAAATCAGTTCTTAATTCTTTCAGGCAGGGTGGAAACTTTGGCCATTTGCTCACCTAATAACTTATGGCGTTATTCCTCTTGAGCAAAGACTTCTTTGGGTGGACTGTGTCGAACTGGTTTGGGTTACTATTCTCTCAACGTGAGTTTCTGATTCAATTTCACAATTGCTTTCATATAACCAGTGACAAAATTAGTTGTGGAAATTGTTTGTATTCTCATCCTTACCAATATTAAGGACGAACTTACCGGGACATCATATAGACACACCATAGATGTTACTTGTATTTCTTTTCAACTTCATCTATGGATTAGATAGTCTTCTGCGAAAACTATGTATTATTTTATTGGCATAATACATAAATAGACACTCAAACCTAGCCTCAGCTGGTAGGTGCACTCCAACTTTGAGAGTGCACATCTAGACACCTCAACTTGGTCTCAACTCTCCAACTCATCTCCATGAGACCCACTGTGTCCGTGGACACTTGATGCCTATGTGACACATTTTTGGAGGTGTCTAAATGATCATTTTGTAAGTTGGAGTGTTCAACTGACACAGTGGAGATGAATTGAGTGTCTAGATGTGCATACTCAAAGTTGGAGTTTTCACTTGCCAGTTGCGGCCAAGTTTGAGTGTCTGTGTATATATTATGCCTATTTTATTTGTCTTATTTGCCTTATGTATAACTGCTGCCACTGCCCTTCGGGCACGCCTCCTATGCTTATCACTCACCTACGCTAGCTCTTGCAGCATGCCCCCTTCGGGCAATACGGTGTAATACGCGAAGCAGCTGAGCCCATCCTCAGATGGTGCTGGTGCTGCATTGGATCTCTCTGAAGTAGAAAACCTCCCCAAATAGTGTATGAACAGAATGATGTATCATAGTTTTGTTTGCGGTATCCACCTTCTGTCCATCAGCGGAGGCTTATATTTTGTTTTTGACAAGAGTCTGACATTATAGAACGATTTGCAGATAAATGGCTTTCAGGTTAAGCACTAGAACTTAAATAGGAACCTTCAATATGTTTCTGTGCTAAGGACTGAGTTTAAACTAGAGAAGGGAAGGGATGGGAGAGAAGTGAGGACATCCATGAGGTAGAAAATAAGATAACATGAATCTAGAAACAAGAAGTTCACAATTTTTTCCCTTCCTTTCCATTTCGATCATTGTTGAAACTTTGCAACGCTAAGTGTCTATACATGTCATATTATATACTCTAGAACATCATAAAAAAAAGGGCATATATAGTATCTTCCTGACACTTGAAATTCGTATTTGCAGCTACTCTAATGAGAAATCAGAGGCGCGGATATCTGAAGAATTATCGGAAGCTAACTCTGATTCATCATCGAGTAAATTACCCGAGGTACTAGTCCAAACTAAACTGCCCTCTTCAATCTTGAAGTTCCCTCACTTTTAATGCACTAAAGCTTATTCTTCTGTTTGCATTTGCAGGATTGATCAAGCTAAACAACTTGAGAGATTCTTAAGTTTTAGTATCAAGTTATAGTAAATAAGAAAGCTATTTATTTAGGAAATTTAAAGTGTATATATATGTATATAGCCAGTATGCACTCTCCTTGGCCTTACCCCTTGGTGAATGGGGGAAAGATATAAAAAGAGGAGTTTAGTGTGTGGAGAGAAACATCATGTAATATAATTCAGTCAAAAACATATCTATCTTGTCTACAATTTTATCTTGCTGTTGTTTTGGCTTCTTGTTATTGCTTCCTTTTTTCACCTGTTAGGGTTTTCGGAAACAATCTCTCTATTTTCGCGAGGCAGGGGTAAGATTTGTTACTGCTTTCCTTGTTTACCTGTCGGTTTGCTGAATTGTTACTGCTTTCCTTTTGTACATGTCGGTTAGCGTAGGGTTTTTGGAAACAACCTATCTAAGTTTACAAGGTAAGGGTAAGATGTGCGTGCACACTAAACACTACCTCTTCTCATTCAACTAGTGAAATTACACGGATTTGTTATTGTTGTTGTTTGAAGTCAACCAACTTGATTATTTTGATTTCGAGATTTCTGGTCAAGGATAAAATGAACATATTCAAGCCTACATGGTCTTGTTGTTACTGAGAACAAATAATTGGTCAACTCAACATTGAGGCACGTTTTGAAGTATGAAATTGTGAAAAGGCTGGTGATATTTACTCGGTTATAATTTGTTTGTCTTACTTTTCTTTTTTTAATCCATAAATGCTCTTCATATATGCAAATTCCAGTAGATCTCTTGGTGTATTTGAGATTATTCTTTTATTGCTGTGATATGGCTATGAAATTTTGAAACTCAATTTATAACTATTATTATCATCTTCATGATCTTTTTAGTTAACCAAATATGAAGGATTGGTCTTGATCTTCTTAGTTAACCAAATATGAAGGAGTGGTCTTAAATCCATAGTTGAAGTATCACTTTTTTTTGAGTATTTTCTATTTGAACTATCATATATTTGCGTTTTTTGTCTGAATAATCATCAATTATTTATCAAAACATGCCTCTAAACTAATGAGTCAAGTAACATGTAGATGAAGTTCTATGAGCAAGTTAATTTGTGACTCCTTTTGGCGATTGTATTTAGACACTTGGTCAATCAATTTTGAGGTGTGTTTTGATAAATAGTTAGTGATAATTTAAGTAAGAAACACAAACACATGATAGTTCAGTAGGACTTTAGAAGGGATGACCATTAGGGCGGGTGCAGTGTTTTGACATTGCATTTAATTGGGCTCAGTATTTTTAATGAATTCAATGCTAAGAACCTCAAGCTTAATATCGAATTCATCAATTAAGAAAAAATTAAATTTTGAGGTGTATTTTGTCTCAAACAAAAATTTACAACTACTATAGTAATCCTTTTCCCACCATAACTATTACTCATAATATACTATACATATCAAATTAACATCTGAAACTTTCTGCTCAAGGGCAGCTCAGTGCACAAAGTATATTGAGATGAAGCCAATTTAGTGAACGAAACATAGCCACAAAAAACAACATAAACATGCTAAGATAAGCATCGCTTACCCCGTGTATGAAAGTGATCTCTATCAGACCAAGAGTTGGAGGAGGGTGGACATATACACGGTCTATAATACAACAACAACGCCTCAATCCCAAATAAGTTGGCGTCAGCTATATGAATCTTCTATGTCTAGAATGTTGCACCAAGAATATCTTTGCATGGAATGTAGAGGATGGAACCAATGCTACTTTCTCTATCGACACTTTGAGATGAAAGAATT